>JAOTQW010000038.1:13023784-13036020 GCA_026260075.1 Sisor rabdophorus | reverse complement strand
ACATTGGGCGAGAGGCAGGGGGTACACCCTGGACAGGTCGCCAATCCATCGCAGGACCGTTATGTCTTCAATTGGGTAAAAACCTTAAGCATCAAATATTTAATTCTAGAATTATTATAATGAATAAACAGCGTTTAACTTTACCGAATGGAACGTTTTGTAAATATCTATACTCAATAGACAACTAAATACTAGATTGACTAAATGAACAAAAGGTTATTGTTTCTTTTTTTATTTGCATACTTAAACAGATCTGAAGCTTGGATTAAAAAACGGTTAAAGCTAAAATTCATGTAAATGTATCATAGTAGATAAAAAAATATATACAGACATGCACGATATTGTTTTAATTCTTTGTATAATATATGAAATGAATGGTTTCTACTAATTTTTGGGGATATGATACAGTTTGTGCCCTGCCACATATCTCTATCGTGTAAGGGGTCCTGAGCTTAGCCAATTTAGCTTGCATACGCCCAATTCGATTTATGCGATCAGCATGTGTGATTTAGTGGTGCAAATGTGTGATTTAGTGGTGAAGTTAATCCTGGATCCAAACGGATTGTGACCCACAGTTTGGCTCACTTGGCCTGTGGATTGATTGCTACTTTTGAACTTGTGGATTAATATTTTTATTAAGTTTTATAACTACACAGACCAGGTGTGTTCACATGACCAGGCATGTTTAAGTTAATGACTACTAGCAGAGGAGCAGAAAATATTAGGCCTCCTGCATCATTCACATCGCATGTATGGAAGCATTTTGGCTTCACAGGCTAAAGTGATAACCACAACTAACCAGTAGTTATCACTGAGTGAGAGAAAAGTCCGGTGCTACCAGTCATGCCCCATTTATACAAGTCACACGAGTAGAATGTTAAAGATAAGCTTCACAGAAGGTGACATGACTGCTAAGACTTTTTTTCTTCTTTAAAATAAAAAAAAAAACTTTTTGTTTGTTTTCAGATTGTTTTACACTAATGACTGAGGAGTGAATATTTTATTAAGAATTTCTTTTAAGTTGGTAATTTTAGTTGTGCTAAAGTTATCTGATGTAAGTTTTCTTGTAATAAATTCAAATCATACTATATTTGGCTTCTCATTTTTTGCTGATACAGAAAATAATCTGATCTGTGATTCACTTGTGATCCATTGCACCACTAGTGATTTAATAAGTGAACCTTTTTATAGTTCAGA
The DNA here is from genome assembly GCA_026260075.1 of Sisor rabdophorus. NCBI lineage: Eukaryota > Metazoa > Chordata > Actinopteri > Siluriformes > Sisoridae > Sisor > Sisor rabdophorus. The sequence goes on along the minus strand of JAOTQW010000038.1, from coordinate 13,034,823 downwards.
GAATAACCCACCTGAAGCAAAATGCCTAAGTATGTTTTTAAAAACATATAAAAACATGCCCAAAGGACACTATTATAGTAACCTGCTTGGTGAGTTAATTATTCAGGACACTGGCTTATTTTCTTGGCAAATAATTGCATGATTTTGGGAATATGTTAACCAACATGAGTAAACAGAGCTTTAACAATTTCAATGAGTGTCATGTGACCTTGTTTTCACTTATTAAGCCTGATAAGTTCTCTTCAGGCTGATTAATCAGTAAAGAATGTTAGATATGTTAATAAGCCAATTCCTGTAACAAACTGATGGTCTGATGGTATTGCTAAAATCTACCTGTTCTGCTTACCTGAGGAAAAGAATCAAAAAAGTTAATTCTGTGGTATTACAAACACTATGATCATTTAAAGTTTTTCATCCCTGACTGCCTTCTGGTTATTGTGTACAGATATCTCTCATCATGTGGGATTCTGATGACCAGGGTGCCTCCTCTGTTGCGGACAGTGACTGGGCGTCCTACACTCAATTCCACCAGATGCTTTTTCAACCTTACAGATTCCTTTAACAAGAGAAAAGAGTACTCAGAGAGACGCATTATTGGGTATGATGCTCATTTTATGACTAAAATGTTTGTGTTTGACTTAAATGTTGATGTCGTGCAGCATCATATGACTTATATATTTAAACATAATAAGAAGGAATTATCACAGAAAGAAAAAAAGGGGGTTGGTGCATAATGAAGCTATAATATAACATCTTTTTTCCTTTTATCTTGTTAAATTCAGTGTTAAAAAAACATTGGAGACAAGTTGGTTGCTGGTGTCCTCAGTGTTTTAACAACCTAAGTTAAGATGAAAATACCATTCAAATTAGAATTCAGCAGCCCTTTAAGAAACTAATAATACTGCAAAAAATTTATTTATTATAATGCATTATCTGATGGGTTTTGTGCAAGTATCTGTGCCGCAGGCATTAAATAACTACTACTGGCAAAAAAGCATGTATATAATATATAATCAGCCCAGTTCTTTAAGGGTCGTATTGCACATTCCTTTTTTCCCATAGTTTACATAGAAAGGGGCAGGCCACTAGGGATGTTTCCTTGAAGCTTGAGAACGTCTATATTAAGATTTTGGTACCAACTTGCAACGAATCTTTGCTCATGTTTCTACATCAAATCAGTACAAGAGTTAAAATTAAACACTACTAAAGCATGAGCAGCAGTTCAAAGAGACTGGCCTCATATGTCTTTGTCACAAGATGGGACCTAACAGAGGAGTGGGAAATTGGGGGTGGTGTGGTTTTGTTTTTGTATAGTATATAACATGAAATTCTAATGATTTTCAAACCATTTCATCTTTGGATAGCTTGTAAGATGACCCATGGTAGTTTGGGGGATTGGCCTATTTTTCCACTGACGTGGTTTGTGTCCTGACATGACACCTCAGACATTTTTCACATGGTTTCCGTATGAAGCCCAACAGATTTGCAATCGTGCAATGCTGAGATTCTTCTGTGTGTAGTATGCTCATGCCTGTCTGTCTCTTTCTCTTTTTATTTGTTTACAGGTATTCCATGCAAGAAATGTATGAAGTGGTGTCCAAGGTTGAAGACTATCTTCACTTTGTTCCCTGGTGCAAGCGCTCAGACGTAGTGTTCCGGCGTTCAGGTTTCTGTAAGGCCAAGCTAACTGTTGGCTTCCATCCTGTGGTGGAGAATTACACCTCTCTCGTTACGACAGTGCGCCCTCATTTGGTAAAAGTAAGCAGAGATTTTTGGTATTCTTTTAAAAAATAATGCAGCACCAATAAAATATACTTCTTGTGGAGTTATTGCTTAAATCCCCTGTTTTTTTGCTTAAGGCTTCATGTTCAGATGGTAAACTGTTTAATCACCTAGAGACGGTGTGGCGCTTCAGTCCTGGTTTACCTGGCTACCCACGTACATGCACTCTAGACTTTGCTGTAAGTAACATTTGTCTGCAAATCTCATCAATTAAATAAAGTAAACCACGTGTGACGATATGTATGATGTGTAACAAGCACAGATAATCTGATTATTCAGCTATCTGTGTTTAAAGCAGAAGTGTCTAAATTTATCTGGAAATAGGTCTAAATGCAGTAATTGCATAGATAGCATGTCACACAAGTGAGTACACCCCTTACATTTCTTGTAAATATTTATTATATCTTTATGTGAAAACATTATAGAAATGTAAAGTAGTAAATGTGCAGCTTGTGTAACAGTGCAAATTTGTTCTCCCTTAAAAAAAAACTCAAGACACAGCAATTAATGTTAGAACCCCAGGCAACAAAAAGTAAGTACACCAAGTGATGTCCAAATTGGGTCCAAGTAGCCATTTTCCTTTACTGTTGTCATGAAACTGATTATCGTGACATGGTCTCGGGTGTGAATGGGGAGCAGGTGTGTTAAATTTTTGGAAATCAAATATGAAACTCACCCTCTCATACTGGTCAATAAATGTTCAACATGTCATCTCATGGCAAAAAAGTATCTAAGGATCTAAAGGAAAGAGTTGTTGCTATATGTAAAGATGGCCTAGGCTACAAAAAGATTGCCAATACCCTAAAATTGAGCAGCAGCACAGTGGCCAAGATCATACAACAATTCAACAGGACAGGTTGCACTCAGAACAGGCCTGACCATGGTTGACAAAAAAACATTGCTGCTGGCACTGGGAGGAAACCATGAATGGAGATCGGGTCACAGGGCAGAATTCCAACATGATAACGACCCCAAAAACCTCTCCAAGACTACCACTGCCTTGCTAATGTAGCTGAGGGTAAAGGTAATTAACTAGCCAAGGATATCCCCAGACCTAAACCTTTTTAAGCATCTGTGGGGTATCCTCAAACAGAAAGTGGGGGAGAGCGAGGTCTCCAACATTCACCAGCTCTGTGATGTTGTCATGTAGAAGTGGAAAAGGATTCCAGTGGCGACCTGTAAAGGTCTGGTAAACTCCATGTCTGAGGGTTAAGGCAGTGCTGGAAAGTAATGGTGGGTTTACACTGTTACACAAGCTGTACATTTCTTACCCTACATTGTAGCAGAGTCTTATTTCTTATTGTTTTTACATAAATGTATATAATAAATATTTACAATAAATGTAAGGGGTGTACTCACTACTTTTACATTCTCTACATAGATTGACACAAGTTAGGTGACTGAAATATAAAACGGGAGAAAAATGTTTTTAAACCTAAAGAAGAAAAAAAACCATTCTTTAGAAAATGTTTTTTAAAATGTATAATGGGCTATATACACACAGGAAGCTTGATTTATTTATCATTTACATTCATACATCGTTTACTAGCTAGGCTAGTTTGTCAGAAGGACTCTCACAATAATGACTGCATGTTATGTAGTGATGGGGAATCGGAGACGACTCCAGACACCCTAGAATTAAACAACCTTACCCACACCTGGGTGGTAATTTAAAAGGCTCAAGATTGCCATTACCAAAGTTTGTGCCCTTGTGCATGACCCATCTCTGTTTGTAACAACTCTGCTCCTTAAGTCCAGTTTAATGCAAAACTGGCACTCTGACCACACATTTAAAAAATACTAAAAGCTCAATTAAAAAGATTTTTATATATGTGCATATACATCTATTTACAGTGGGGCAAAAAAGTATTATCAGCCACTAACTGTGCAAGTTCTGCCCCTTAAAGATGAGAGAAAATCACATTGTCTGATTTTTAAAGAATTTATTTATTATGGTGAAGAATAAGCATTCAGTCAATAACACGAGTTTATCTAAATACTTTTTACATACCATTTGTTTGTAATGACAGAGTAGAAGACAAAACATTTCTCAAAAAGTTATATTTTTGTTTTATCTGACCATATGACATTCTCCCAATCCTCTTCTGGATCATCCAAATGCTCTCTAGCAAACCTGGACATGTACTGGCTTAAGCATTGATGGTAGCTTTTGTTACATTGGGTAAGATCTTGCGTGGAGCCCCAGATCGAGAAAGATTATCAGTGGTCTTGTATGTCTTCCATGTTTTCCTCATATTTGCTCTCACAGTTAATTTTTCACATCTATCTGTTTACCTATTGCAGGTTCAGTCAGTGTTTGAGGTTGTGGACAGGTGTCTTTTATACTGATAATGAGTTCAAACAGATGCTATTAATATAGGTAACAAGTAGAGGACAGTGGAGCCTCTTATAGAAGGTGGTACCGGTCTGACATCGCCAGAAATCTTGCTTTTTTTGTAGCTGACCAAAAAATATTTTCCATCATAATTTGCAAATGAATTCTTTAAAAATCAGACATGTGCTTTTCTGGATTTTTTTTTCTTATTTTGTCTCTCATAGTTGAGGTATACCTAGGATGAAAATTATAGGCCTCTCTCATCTTTGGGAGGTGAGAAAACTTACACAGTTGGTGTCTGACTAAATACTTTTTGCCCCATTGTATCTATCATATATGTATGTATATTACACTACATTGCCAAAAGTACTTTCTTACCTATCCAAATCGGAATTAGTTGTCACTGCAGACTGTTACAAACATTTGTGAAAGAATGGGTCACTATCAGGAGCTCATCAAATTCCAGTGTGGAATTGTAATAGAAAAGGACCTATGGAACAATCAAGTCGTAAAATATCCCTGCTCCTAAATATTCCAGTAAATTGTCAGCTGTATTATAAAAACAGGAAAATGTTTAGGAACGACACCAACTTTGCGAGTGACTGAGTAAGTATGTATAAATAGAATAGATATTGTGTGTGTGTGTGTAGGAAAAATATCTCAGCCTGCCCTGGTAATGACTCTCTTCTCTTTTCGTGACAGATTTCCTTTGAGTTCCGCTCCCTGTTACACTCTCAGTTGGCCACCGTGTTCTTCGATGAAGTTGTTAAACAGATGGTGTCGGCGTTTGAACGGCGGGCGTGCAAACTGTACGGCCCTGAGACACAAATTCCACGCGAGCTGATGTTTCATGAGGTCCACCACACGTAGCGTTTCTCTGTAAAGAGAGGCTTCCATGGTGGGAGGGCATTAAGGGAATTCGGTTTAATAGTGGTTTGTAGAGAAAACGCTAACAGAGTCACAACAGGTGTCTCTGTATCTACAGTGCCTAGTCTAAACAAAACCATTTGATTTTTACATTTTTATTCTAAGTTATTTTTGGGGCTGGATCTAATTTAAAGGATTATCCCTCCATCTCAAATTACTGATGGCTACATTTTGAGCCATACCATTAACTGGCAGATGGATTATAAGGAAGGAGTGTCAAAAGCCGATTTTGGTTTCGCGAGTGTAGCAGAGAAGACTGTTTTTTGGCATGTGTTGAGATTGAGATTTAGGTAGGATTAAATCAGTTTTTCCCCCTACACTAATTTTTTTTTGGAAGCGTATAAACTTTGGCTTTTTATTGTGTTTATCACCCGCATCATCATTTCTCCAATCAAATTTCCTTGGTTCAAATTTAGAAAGTAAATAGTAAAAAGACAGTTTTTGTGACCTCGAGGATAAAGGATGCTTTCTCACACTGCTGCAGTGTCTGAATGCATGCATGCATGCATGCAAATCAGTAAGACTTTCCATAACATGATTAACCATACATGTTACAAAACATTCTAGTCTTGTTTTCCACTGTGCATCGTGATGACATGGTTGCCAAGTCTAGTGATATGAAGTTGGCACATGTATATAGTTTTAATTGTTAGATGTTCTTTACTGGGAGCACAGTGAAATATTACAGTATGATTCTCAAGTGCCCATATTGAGGAACAAATGTTTTATTGTAAAAGTGTGCAATATATATATATATGTATATGTACAGTTTGTTATTTTAACAGATTGATCTTTGCACCTTAACTAAAAGGGCCCAGAAGGCTGAGGAGCAAAAAAGGCTGGCATGCGATTACTGTAAAGTGTGATTTCTGCAAACTTGGAACTTAGAGTTCGATAATCCTGCATGTCCTTCTTTATTCTGCATCTAGCGCATAAAATAATATTTATCATTGTCTTTAATCCTTTATCCATAGACAACATATTTATTTTGGCTTATTACTAATCTAAGACCACAGACTAGAGTACAGTGTACAATAGGCTTGTGTTTCTTGTAGTAAGTCATTTAGTTTCATTTGGGGTGTTTTGTGAGTATTTGTCCTTCCTGCATGGTTTATAAACTATTTTTATATTTTTTTTAAAAATCAGCCTACTTGTGTGGTGTGGTCTCTCTGTAGAATCTCGTTTTCCAGTTGTTCAGATTAGTTTTACCTTCAATATAGAAAAGTCATGTGATATTAGCCATCTCAAAATATGGATATAAAAGCTGATTAAGGGTTAGTGGACTTAAACTTTACAAGTTGCCATATGTAAAAATGAAGAAATAAATCATGCTAATATAAATAAAATGTTACCCCAGTGGCCACGTTGCCTAGAAATCATTTAATTCTAATTGTCACTGTTCTACTTACTTATTCTGAAGTCAAACAAATTAAGAAATAAGTCCTTAGCTATTATAATTGCATACTGCTTATGTAGGTACTGCATTTAGGAGTTGGACTGGAGTGCCAGACTTTGAGTCACATGACCTAGGTCAGATCAGCAGGAAATCTTTTATGTTGGATTTGTTAACTACTAAAAGTACTTCGTTACTTTGAACAGCATCTTAAACTTTCCTCCATTTTTAACCATGAGGATTCGATTTGGAGTAATCTTTCCTACAGACTCCTGGTATACACAAAAGTGTGCATCATGTGCACTATAAATTCTCGATAAATGTAGATCTGGGAACCTTTTAGTTTTCTGCATACTACAGACCTACACATACTTTCTAAATTACAGTATTTAATGCATCTGGTATGTCATTTGTCTTCATAACAAAAAGAACCTGCAAATGCTACAGTACCACCAGCACACCCTTATTTTTATATTTTTTGGGGGTTAAAATGGAAAGCAGCTTAACTCCTTTGACTTTATTGGAACATTTTATTAAATATGAAAAAATTATACAAAACATTTGATTACTATTACACATTTGTAAAGTAACTCAATAGGAGGGGGCCTTATTTATTCACAATATGTTAAACAGCAGTGCCAATACTGTCAGCAAATGTTAAAGAACATACAGCACGATTCTCAGGTTCTTTTAAAATTGCTGTCTAAACATTTATGCAATATTTAGTTTTAGAAACTCCAATCATGGCTAAAGAAAGCAACCTCATCATGAACCCATCAGACTAATTATCCTGAATTCCAACAGAATTCTTATTTTAGAATGTAATATTTTTAAATATCAGGAACAAGCATGCAAAGTTTGTGAGAATTTTAATTGTCGTGACAGATAAGTGAGTATTTAGCACAGATGTAAACACAACAACAACCAAAGACAAGAAATTCTGGCATCTGGTCAACCCAACTTTCCTTTTCTAAAGGCAGATTTAAACTATTGTGTAATAAGCTAGTTTAACCACCTGTAGCAATAAGCACCTTGGCCACGCAATATTCTTTTTATGCACAACTAAACCAGAGCATGTTGAGGATAGATCACACTGGCAGAATCTGTTCACTTGATGCTTGTCTTCTGAACAACAGGGTAAGTTCATATCAGCTTTAGCCCCCAATTGGAAAGAAGAATAAAAGATAGGGGTAGACCATTTCTTCTGCATTGTCACTCCAAGGCAAGGATCGATGTTTGCATCCTCCCTCAATCTCCATTCCTCAAAGTCTGTATGGCACGTCTGGTAAGGTTTTAAAATCCCATGCCTCCCATTCCTCCCATGCCACCCATACCTCCCATTCCCCCTGGCATTTCCTTTTCTTCCTTGGGTAGCTCTGTAACCACAGCCTCTGCGGTGGAGAGCAGGGATGCAACACCAGCAGCGTCCAGCAGTGCTGTCCTGACCACCTGTAGGGGGAGCCAAAGAGACTTGACAGATCTGCAAGTTTTGTTTTTTTTAATTCACAAAAGGCGGCACTAGTTTTTCTGCCTTTGTGCCCATGAATTTCTTTTGCCATGCAGAAATGTAATTAATAACATTTGCCTCACACCTTTGTAGGGTCGATGATTCCTTTTTCCACCATGTTAACGTATTCGCCATTAAGGGCGTCATAGCCGATTTCTGAGCTGCCCTGCAAAATTTTTTCCACCACCAGCGAACCCTCCACTCCTGCATTCTTGGCGATGGTCATGGCAGGAATGCGCAGTGCTCTGCGGATTATGTCAATACCTGAGTAATAAACAAAACGTTATGGTTGTTTAATGACAGGGGTCTTATGATACAATATGTCAACACATTTGCAACTGCTGGGCCTCTGACCAAATCTTTGATACAATTCACTTGGTTGTATAAAAAAATGAATTGGCTTTGCTTAAAATACAACTAACAGTCATTTGACATGCACAAAGGGTTCAAATTCAATATCATCCAGACGCTAATGGCTTCGTGTTAATAGTTATCCACCAGCATCAAACCACAAAAATCTTCCTGTTAAAACAATTCCTTTTTCCTCCTCTCGGTGTGTCAGCCTCTTTTTTTTTCTATCCCTGCCCCCCCACCCCCACCCCGTCCATCATACAGCACGTCATTGGGCTGCAACATGAATTGCTATGAACTTACATCTGTAACCATTTTAAAAAAGGTACAAGAGCAGCAGAGTTTTACTTAGATGTTAGAGAGTGGGATTGGCAAATAAGAGGGCAGGATTACATGATGCAAGTAGCCAATGGTGTTATCTTTCTAAAAAATTAACATGAGTGACAAACGTGGTGATGTATATAGAAATATGGAAAATGTTTAAGAATATATATTTTTTTAAAAGTTCTATTCGTGATTTTATATTTAATTATCGTCCAGCCCTAGTTTAAACATCACTCAACTGCTTCAAGATGACTTACCAATCTTTTGGTCATCATTAACCGGTTTGATTGTGTCCAGGGCCGGGATGCAGCGCAAAAGTGCACATCCACCTCCCAAAACTATGCCCTCTTCCACAGCAGCTCTAGTGGCGTTCAAAGCGTCAGTCACTCGATCTTTCTTCTCATTTACCTCTATGTCACTTGTACCACCAACCTACAACAAGCAAATAAAGCCTTTATACTTTCACCTTACTGTAGGTGAATTGAGTTACACTGTAGCATGTATTTTTACCTTAAGTACAGCCACGCCATCAGAGAGCTTGGCCAGGCGCTCATTGAGTTTTTCTCTCTCATAGTCGCTAGTGGTAGTTTCCAGCTGCTCAACGATCTCTGCAACACGCTTCTCGATTTCAGCTGGGTCACCACGGCCCTTCAGCAGCATGGTGTCATCCTTTGTCACAACTATCTCACCCACACGGCCAAAGTCATGTGCCTGAATGTCCTCGATTGCCAGGCCAACAGCCTCATCGCCAAACACCTAAAAGAAAAGAAGCAGACGCTTGTGTGCAGTTGTGTCTGGAAAGATAAGATTAAGGTTGTGGGTTTAATCACATACTGCTCCTCCAGTTGCAACTGCCATGTCTTTTAGCTGGTTCTTCCTGTTGTCCCCAAAGCCTGGGGCCTTTACCGCCACAACCTGCAGTCCAACCTTCAATCTAAAGGAGACAAAAAGACATGATTAACCTGAAGTCAAATACATATTCCAAAATAAATAAAAATAATTTACCAAGAGCTGCATTAACACTTTTTATAAAATGCGTAGCTGTAGGGCAGACCTCGGGTAAATTTAAAAACAAACCTGTTGAGAACCAGTGTGCTAAGCGCCTCTCCATCAACATCTTCAGCCACAATAACCAAGGGTTTACGGTGCTGGTTGGCAATCTCCAGGGCTGGAACAATACTCTGGACACTGGAAATCTTCTTCTCACTCAAAAGTACATAAGCATCCTGAAACTCACATTTCTGACCTTTAAAGAAAAAGTGGACATTAAATATAGGAGTTTTTACATAAACATTTTTATCAAGAACAAAACTACAGATATTCTGACCTTTAGCAGTGTTGATAAAGTAGGGCGAGATGTAGCCACGGTCAAATTTCATGCCTTCAATAATTTCCAGCTCATCATGAAGAGTTTTGCCGTCCTAAATGACAGAGAAGAGTTCATTTACCACAGTAACAGCGGATAACAGTTACATTCACCACAGTAAAAGTAAATAACCAAGTGATCAGGAAAACATACCTTTACAGTGATTACTCCTTTACGCCCCACTTTCTTCATGGCATTTGAGATGATTGTACCTACTTCAGAATCTCCGTTGGCAGAAATTGTGGCCACCTATAAGCATGAAGAATTAACATTTTGGTCACCTGAATAAATTATAAACGGAACACATTTTTAAAGCTTTTACCTGAGCAATCTCCTCAGGAGTGGTGACTGGTTTGGAAAGCCTCTTGAGTTCGTTGATGACCGTGTCCACAGCTAGCATGACTCCTCTGCGGATCTCTACAGGGTTGGCGCCTTTGCTGATGGTGTCAAAACCCTCCTTGGCAATGGCTCGTGCCAGTACAGTGGCAGTGGTAGTTCCATCACCTGCCTCCTCGTTTGTGTTATTTGCCACATCCTGCACCAGCTTGGCCCCAATGTTCTTGTATTTGTCTTTAAGGTCAATGCTTTTAGCAACTGTGACTCCATCTTTGGTAACCTTTGGGCTGCCCCAGCTCTGCTCAATAATAACTGTGCGACCCTAATGAGTGAAGAGCAAATCAGAATATATATTTACAAACACATTGAGTTTACAATCTCCGTTCATCATACTTCACCCAGAGCCTAGACAAGAGCTCTGACGAAAATAACATACTTCCATATTATATAGTAGGCTGAACAGAGTATGTAAGGCAAGTATGCATAAAATGCACGTTACTATCCCACAAGCCTATCACAGAAACGGCCCCATATACAGAAATGGCAGAAATCAAATGCTGCAAGTACTAATCCTAGCACATTAACATTGTTCCTACTGTACTCTTAATTTAGTTAAACGTTATCCGGTTTCAGGGCAGCACGGTGGCGTAGTGGTTAGCACCGTCGCCTCACAACAAGAAGGTCCTGGGTCTTTCTGTGCGGAGTTTGCATGTTCTCC
>JAOTQW010000038.1:13012322-13023684 GCA_026260075.1 Sisor rabdophorus | reverse complement strand
CCCTAAGCCCGGGATTCGAACCCAGGACCTTCTTGTTGTGAGGCGACGGTGCTAATTTACAGTTTATTCCTATTCATTTCCATATATTCTTAGTAATTGTCATTGACAGTTTTCAGCCTTAAAACGTTTTTGCTCCAATCTCACTCATCAGTGACAAACCTCACCGCGCATCTTAGCAGAAACACCACCTGTTATGTAACCAGTTGTGTTGTGTGTAACAGTTTTAGGCTTTAATCATCCAATGAGGAACTCCTGTATGTACCTACACATTTAACTGAAATCATGGCTGTGGATGCTGGAAATTAGAACTTGAACCCATAGTTTAGAAATAGACAGTTCTTAATAGCCAGTATTGCCAGCAAGGAATCATTGTGAAACAGGATTCAGTTGATAATGAATCAGAATTTACTACATCAAGCATAAAAGCTCTTTTGTATATTAAAATATAGAATCTCCACAGTGCTTCTGCTGACCTCGATAACAGTCCACTGCTCAACGATGATGGTGTCATTGGCGGGAGATGCAGGGCTTTTCTCCTCATACACAAACAGTCCCTCTAAAGATCTGGGCACTGGCTCACCTAGGAAAAAAAAGAAGAACCCACTTGACCTAATATTTTTTTTATTATGAAGCCTTGACTGGACAAATGTTTATTATAGCATGAGAATCTGTGCACCATTTTGTACACATTACACTTAATATTAAAAACTGGTCTCATTGTGCCACTAGTGAAAATGTGTCAGTGACCTACTAAACACTGAACTACTTAAAAGGACAAATAAGGGGAGGAAACATGGCCCTGCTTTCACATTAGAGCGAGAAACTAGAGAGGAAGGGCGAGAGAGAGAAAGAAAATGAATTAGCGCACAAGAGTGGGTGTGTAAGTGAGAGAAATAGAGAGAAAGAGGTGGAAAGAAATGTCCTACATTCCCAGGATCCAGATGTACACAAACACCCACCCACATCTGATTTAGCTGTTAGTCTGGTGAAAAGAGGAAGTGAGGTCATGAGGTTGAGATGTGAGCACTAAATATAGTCACTGTGGAAGAAGAGAGACAAGTTTGGGGGAGGGGGGAGACAAAACCTGAAACAGAAAGACTATTAGGGTAAAAACAATGCATTTAGCATGAAAAGGGGAAAAAGAAAAAACTGAACTTGTCAGTTGGATGTAAAGTGTTTTTAGTCAGTTGATTTAATCTTTCCTGTCATTAGAAACTTATCTTCCATTACATTTCCTTTATTTATCCTAGCTAGACATTTGTTTGGCAGGATATGCTACCTTGAGGTGTATCCCAGTACACAAAAGAATCCACTAACGACCAGCCTTTGCGGTAGTAAGTAGCGGTCAGCTCGAGCCAATCAGCCTCCAGACCACACATGACATGGCCCTTTCTGGATAGGCGCATAGAGAGCGCTCCTTGGTGGTAGCAGCAGGTTAGCGGGTTCCGTGGCACACATCCTGGAGCCCAGGTATGAAATAAAACCAGCAATCTCTGATCTGTCAGGCAACACAGAGGTGGTGCAAGAGCAGACACTTTAGTGTTTACATCAAAATGATCAGCAGATTTTTTTTATACAGGTTGTAAAGTTTTAAACCTGGACTATATCTACTGTCTTCCATGTCTTGGTTTCCTGGTGGAGTGTGTGTTGGGGACTGACAGCGGCGTCTAGGACTGGCCACAGTGCCATTACACCTTCCTGCTCCTGCCTGCTGAAGAACAGAGCCCACAAAGCGCACGCCTTCACGAGCCTTACAGTTAACCTGAAGAATCCACAAAGCGAGACCAATAAATTTTTAATTAATTGTAATAATTAATTAAGAATTTAGCATTATGCCATCCATAATTCTCATTACACTTCTATATTCCATTCATATTGATCCATTCATACATCTTTACGATAAAGAAACTTATATGTTATACATGTGTATGTGCAGATGTATATACTCAGCTATAACTGCATTATACTACTGTGTACTGTATCATACATAACATGCTATATATATATATATATATATACACACACACACATATACACAAACACCTATTTATAGATCATTACAGATTTATAGATATTACAAACTACTGCGCCCCCTGTTCATTGTTCAATTTTACCTTTATAGTCATTATGAACCTTATTTTTTTGTAAGTAGGCCATTTATGCACTTTTGGCTAGATGCTAACTACATTTCATTGGCTCTGTACATGTACCTTGCACAATGACAATAAAGTTGTATCTAATATAATCTAATCTGATCTAATATCAGTAAAAGCAACACAAACCTTCTAGATTATATTAATACTAAAGAATCTGAAAGACAATGAGTGAAGTACACATAGTATTTTCATATTTTTACACACTGACCTGTTCGATAAGTGTTCTCACAGTGTCACTGGTCAGGGAATCACCAGGTAATGGCCACTCCTCAACCCTCAGCACAGGCACACTGTGAACCATGGCCACTGAGTGCTTACTACAACACACATACATACTCTATTATTTGTGGAAAGTTCCATTTTGCACTAGAACTAAAATAAAGAAAACAACATTGGTGATTTTATTTACACATCCACACAATTCTCCAGACACGAGCGGCTGTTTCCTGTTCTTTACTACAGTGCAGTAGAAGTATGTCAGACTGCTAATCAAAATGTAATTGCTTCAATTTTCATGTCACATCTCAGTAGTATGACAGACTGGAGGCTTCTCATTCTGCCTACATCATGTTTACATCTTTGTGTTGTTTTACCCAGTTTTCTTAAAAAAAGATTAGATGATATTAGCCTTACTATTCTATGTTGGATACAGGACTGAGAACAGAGGATACACAGGAAAAGATTTTAAGAATTAACTAATCATCTGTTTACCTTCAGGTTTTACTAATGATTTAATGATAATGCTATTTTTTTGTTTCTTATCCATGTTATGCTTCTTTTTAAAAACCAGTGATTGACATCTGATTGGAGTTTCATCATTCATTACTGCATGATGAATCCACATGTCCAGCCTAAAAACAATGAAATTACTATTAATGGTACTATAAACCATCAAGATGCGCTAGGAATTTAACTTATAAAACAGGAAATCGTTTTTTAATTACACTCTCCACTGTTACTTGAGTCTGGGTGCTCTGTTTTCTACTACCATCAACTCTGACTCTCCCATTAGGGCTAAATTTACGATGCAATTTTAAAAAAATGAATAAATACATTTGTGACAATGTTTGACAATTTTTTAATGGAATACAAATAAAGTTCAAATCAAATTGGTTGATTGGTTCTGCTACCCAGCTTCTCAAACTCATGCATGTGGAAATCTGTTACATCTTTTGTTAAAAGCTCTAGAAATAGAAAATGGAATTACCTGGGTCGCTGTCTGGTCAGCACAGCCCGGTAGAGCAGATTGCATGGCAGGGAACGTGTGTGGCCAACAGACAGGATAATAGGATGCAAGGCAACCAGCACGTAGCCCTGAGTGTAGTATGGCTGCAGGGCCTGAGGCAGTTCACACAGAGAAGGCAGGTACTGCACAGTGGGACGACTTCCTGTAAAACAGCCAATTGCACCGTTACTTTAGTCACTGTTAACCAAGAGCATTGTGTTCATTATATGAAGCTAGTGCGGTATAAGTTGAAAAATCCTCAATGAATCATGCTGCTGCATAATATCAGCTACAAACAAAAACTAAAGGCTCAGAGTGATCATTATGAGGTAAACTTAATATTGCAATAAGTTACGCTGTATGTCACATATTAGAGTTGTATGAACAAACATTATTACTACAAATATTTCTTACTTAAAATCTTTTTCCATTTATAAAATAAATACCACATAAATTATCCTAGTTTGTTAACCTATATTCAATTTAAAACTACCAAAAAAGACAAGAAATACAATGTGCAAACTAATAAACTGTATTGTGTCCTTCGAATATTCATACATTTTAAATTTTAGGCTTGTAACATCTTGGGACAGAGTTATGTTCACCAGTGAGTTACATCACTTTTCCTATAAACAATTAATAAACATTAAGCAACTGAGCACACTAGTTGTTGAAGTTTTGTTTGTGGATTTATTTCTGATTCTTGT
Organism: Sisor rabdophorus; assembly: GCA_026260075.1. NCBI lineage: Eukaryota > Metazoa > Chordata > Actinopteri > Siluriformes > Sisoridae > Sisor > Sisor rabdophorus. The sequence goes on along the minus strand of JAOTQW010000038.1, from coordinate 13,019,596 downwards.
TTGATGTATGACTTTAGCTTTTCAGCAGTCTGGAAACTGTGTTGTCGTATTTTGCGTTTTATAATAGTCACACATTTTTAATGGGAGACAGATGTGGACTGTTGGCAGGTCAGTCTACTATCCACACTCTTTTACTATAAAGCTACACTGTTGAATCACATGCAGAATGTGGCTTGGCTTTGTCTTGCTAAAATAAACAGGGACAGGGACGTTAGTGGTGTCTTTATAGGTGTTATTCATTTTACTGGCATCCCAGTGTACATCAGGTTGATTGGTGACTCTAAATTGCCTATAGGAGTGAATGTGAGCGTGTGTGTGTGTGGCCCTGCGATGGATTGACGACTCTCCAATCCATCTCTTTTTGAAATAGGGTACATCATCAGATTATCTAGCTAGATTATCAGAAATTCTGCACAAGTGTTTAGATTAAAGTCAATTGATACAGTTCGGTTGTCCGGTTTAGCCACAGGTTATATTGCAATATTCCACCTGAGCTTCAGGTACGGATTGTGTTTTGCATAGTACAGTTTTAACTTTCGTTTTTAGATTCTAAGACAAACTGTGTTAACAGACAATGGTTTTCCAAAGTGTTTTTAGCCTATGTGGTAATATCTTTATTATATAATATATAAAATATACATACCCAATCCTGATGTTATATATATAAAATATATATACCCAATCCTGATGGGGTATTTTTCTGAAATTTGCAAACCAAGAATAGAAACAAAACCTTTGTGTGACACACTGATTGTAATTTCCCAAAAATTACATAAAAATCAGGTATGTACAGAAGAACACTCAAAGTAGGCAGGTAAAAGTTGTTTACATAAGGTAGATATTTAAGTTAGCAAAGGTTATCCCACATCTTTTAAAATGTTCTTAACCTGAATGAAATTTCAATTAGAATTAGCTGTTTATATGGAGTATTGTCATTCAGATTAGATTTTTAAACAAACTGTAATCGTAATTCATTGCTCCTAGTTTCATTGTGCTGTTGTAGTTTGGACTTCCTTATCTAAAAGTTTATAACTGTCTCAAGCCTCTGTTAGAGCAGCCCTACTTTTTACACTAACCCCAAACACACTTCCTGTGTCCACAACAGAACTACTGTTCACAGCGTACACATACATTCACATGCCAACACACACACACAAACACACATACAAACATTTCAAGGAGAGACAAGCATGTGCATAAAAAAAAAATTCCTATTCAGTCCAAACACAATTTTATGTCGCAAATGCTTACAGACATATAAGGATCAGGCTTCTGTAAACCAGTATTTCAAGCCCCAACATAGCAGAGGGTTTCAGTTCTAGCCAAAAATGTGTCTTTGCCATGTTTAAAAGATCACACCTGAGCTAACATGGACATTAAGCTAATAGTTCATAGGGGAAGGAGAAAGTGTGTTTGTATTCGATAGGCAACAAGAACACCACTGATGCTGAAAGAGGGCTGTGCTTTTATTCCAAGAACTTCCCCTCATGCTCCCTCCCTTTAAACTCACACACTAAACCTTCTGTTCCCTGCTCATCAAGCAACAGGGACAGAGAGAGAGGAAGAGACAGACAGAGAAAGAGAGAGAGAGAGAGAGAGAGAGAGAGAGAGAGAGAGAGAAAGAAAAGAAAGAAAGCGAGCAAGAAAAGGCAGTGTGTATGAAATGTCAATGATTAAATTGGGAGAACTGCATAGAAAGCACTAGAAAAAGAAAGTAAAGACAGCAGATGAAGTAGCGAGATGGCGGGCTGCAGGGTGGCAGTTAGTGGTGAAAGGAAAAAAATTAGAAAGGAGGTAGGGAAAAGCAAAAAGAATTTCTAGGAGGTTTTATGATGTAGAAGGGTAACAGAGACAGACATGATGTAATTACTTAAGACCTCAAAAGAGGAAAAAATAAAATGTGTAATACTGTAATGATAAAAATAAGCAGAAACAGTTCACCGTTTAAACTTTATGCAGATTTTTTAAAAATGAAAAATTTCTATTTCTTTAACAGGTTTGGGTTTATCTCACACTTTTGTCTTAAATACCTGCTCATTCCCGAGCTCGGGTCTCAGGGGTCAGCTGGAGCCTATCCCACCGTACATAGGGCGAGAGGCAGGGGTACACCCTGGACAGGTCGCCAGGCCATTGCAGGGCCACACACACAACCATGCGCACTTACACTCAAAGCTTTTATTTACAATTATTACGATATGTTTATCTGACAAAGGATTTGTTTTGAAAAAGAAATGTTAAGTTAAATTGTTCTCTTTTACGGGTACAAAAACTGATTCTAGAGCTGATTTTTTTAAAAAAATGAAACGTAACATGTCTGAGAAAACGACTTCTACAACACAGTGTCAAGTATCGAAAAATGCAACACAGTGAATTAAAGGTTACAGGAAGGCACCGGAGAGAGACATCATATGTCTGACCTTTCAGTAATCAACATTTCTTCATAGAAATTTGTCTAAGAGAGAAACGAAAACACATCAAACAGTAACAACTTGGACAAACTCAGGAGAATGAAGTGGCAGGTGACCAAAAACACATTTTGCACTCAAGACATTGGGATGTTCTGAATGAGCTACCAGTATTAAAAATGTGTTACATCAAACATGCCTTCCTGTTCTGATCCCTATTGAGTTTACTAAAACTGCAGCTACGGGGGTCTCACGGGGGTCTGCTGGAGCCTGAAAGGCAGAGGCACACCCTGGACAGGTCACCAGTCCATCGCAGAGAGGAAGAAATACCACTTTTAAATCAAAGGGTATGTGGTTAGCTTTCCTAAACTATTTCTAAATTTGAGGCTGCAGCTGCTGTGAAAAATGAAAAGCTTTGAAGAATGAGTTCTACCAAACTGCCACATTTCTCTACCACTGTTCAGGAATTTCAGTGGGCGTTACAGGATAGTTGACTTATAGCCGGACCAGATGGCGTTAAATATGAACAGACTTAAGTCATATAACGAAAACTAGGAATAAAACAAACCCCAGTTCTTGTGTTACTCGTAAACACACGTACCTTCCAAGCTGAAGTCCAGCAGCGCGTAGTCGTACAAGATGTCGGTTTTGGTCTCCACTTGCGGTCTTTTAAGGTTCGAGTAAATTTTGCCAGGGCTGCTGTCCTCAGGCTCCTCTAGTTTCCGCAGTCCACATCCCATCCTCGCTGAATCTCCGTGCACTTCTAAACCCAAACCTGGGACGCCGAACAAGTACGCGCGAATGAGCGCGCTTTCGAGTACGAGTCTAATTCTTCATTCTGGCTTCCATAAACACCGGAACCGCGTAAAATAACTGATCGAAAAACCCCTAAATCTTTCCTACAAAAAAAGCTTGGCTAAATATTAAGACTGGTCACGAAAGAAGTTATATCGAACTGCGCTTTCGATTCTTTGCACCCAGTGATTTTGAACTCTGCAGGAAAGTAAACTCTGGCAGCAGCAGTCTGGCAGCTTAAACAAAAACCCAAACTCGTGTCTGAGGGAAAAAAAGGCGGAGACAGAGCTTAAATCCGGAGGCGGGGAAACACTCATACGCCACTAACTTTAAAGACTGCGCATGCGTAATGATGGTCCAACTCAGACTGCATACTGTATAATTAACGTAAAAAAACAGTATGTTATTAATTAATAGTTTACATGCAAGCTTAAATATACTTATATACATGCACTGAATAAAAATTACAATAATTTAAGAAATATGTTGTTGCACATGATTTCCACTACTGGGTCTGGAAATGCAGTTGAAGGACCGTAAGTTGTGTCCATATAGGAATTGCTAGCAGAAACTGAAACCAAAATATAAAAACGAGAAATTTTGTGGTCGATGTGTGGCCCTGCGATCGACTGGTGACCTGTCCAGAATGTACCTCTGCCTTTAGCCCTGTGTGCTCTAGGATAGGCTCCAGTTGCACCTACAGTGGGCCTACAAATACATAAAGACTAATTTCCAAACAGTGTTGTTCACTGATGAGTGCTATGCAACCCTGGATGGTCCATGAATAGAGTCAGGGATAGTTGGTAAACAGCCACCATATCCTGACAAGACTGCGATGTCAGCAAGGAGTTGGTGGGGTCAAGTTTTGGGCCGGAATTATAGGGAGAGAGCTAGTCAGCCCTTTTAAGGTTCCTGAAGGTGTTTCTGACTGACCACTTTCTTAAGTGGTACAAAAAAAGAACTGTGCCTTTCTGGGTAAAATCTTCTCTATGCATGACAATGCACCATCCCATGCCGCAAGGAATACCTATGGATTATTGACTGCTATGAGAATAAAACAAAAAAACTTCATCATACCCTGATCTTAACCCTATTGAGAACCTTTTGGAGCATCATGAAGCAAAAGATCTATGAGCATGGGAGGCAATTCACATCAAAACAGCATCTCTTGGGATCTCTTTTAAATCCTGCAAAGAAATTTCAACAGAAACCATCCAAACTTCCATGGATGCAAGAACTGTGAAGCTCCTATCCAAAATTTCATTTGGCCTTATAGGATATTTTTGATTTAAAGAGCTTTTGATTTAAACAAATATAACCTGTTGCAGTTTAACTAATAACCAATTTCAGTTGTTTACAATGATAAAATGTTTAGAAACTCTATTGTGCGTAATAATGTGAAACAGTGCATTTTAAGATTAAGATTTTTTCCCTTAAATGTTATAACTTGAAGGTTTGTTTGAAAACAGTCAGGTTATACTCTAATGCTTGATGACTCAAATATTATGAGAACCATCATTTCTATAGATTATTTAGGAACAAGAGAGAAAAATACATTTGCATAATAATTTGGAACGCAGTATAAAGATTTAAAAGGAAAAATCAGGAGAGCCCAGAAGCGCATTGCATTCACAAAAAATGCACAAATGATTTCATAATTATGACTTAATATCTCATAATTATGACTTACAAACTCAGAATTATGAGATACTTATGACATCCTTACATTTAATTTGCCTTTTTTTCTTGGTTGGAGACACTAGGACTACTTCTACTTCTCGAAATATCTTATAAAATTTTTGTTCAGACCAATGTAAACCATGCACTACTAATAATTGTATGAGGCCATGCCTTGCACATGCTGATGAACTCCCATTGTTTCTCTGTTATTTCAACACCCAGATCTTTCTCCAAGGAAGTATTCTAATGTTGGTTTCAACTAGTAAGGTGTTTCACATACAGTATGTCACAAAAGTGAATAAACCTCCTACATTTCTTGTACCTTTTTATGTTAAAACACTAAAGAAATAAAACTGCAACAATGTGAAGTTGTGAATGTGCAGCTTGTGTGGAAGTGTAAATTTGCTGTCTCATCAAAAAAACTCAACACAGCCATTAATGTCTTAACCTGGCAAAAAAAGTGCCCCTAAGAGGAAATGTCCAAATTGGGTCCGAGTAGCCATTTTCCCTTCCTGTTTGTCATGAAACGTGTAAGTGTTAAAAGGCCTCAGGTTAAAATAGGAAGAAGGTGTGTCAAATTTGGTGTTATTGCTCTCACTCTCTCATACAGGTCAGTGGAAGTTCAACATGGCACCTTATGGAAAAGAACTCATCTGAATGAATAATTGTTGCTCTATATAAAGACTTAGCTGCAGCACGGTGGCCGATTTAACAGGACAGGATGCACTCAACTGTGTGCACATGCTCAGCGTCATATCCAAAGGTTGTCTTTGGAAAATAGACATATGAGTGCTGCCAGCAGAGGTTAAAGGAGGAGTGAAAGAGGATTACAGTGGCAACCTGTGAAGCTCTGGTGAACTCCATATTGAAAAGGGTTAAGCTAGTGCTGAAAAATAATGGTGGTCAAATGTTGCGCAGATGCAACTATTGAAACATCATTGTGAGTGAGTCCGAATTAAAATGGCTTAAGTGAGGAAGGAAATACATTAATTTTAGTTTATCAGCCAACCAGACAGTCTTATATAATGCCCAACTGCGGGCATCTGCATTAGCATAGAACAAGTGAGAAACATAAGGCCACAGGCATGTATTCCATGTTGTTTTATGAATCATTATTTAGGACCTGCTGCACACATGTTAGAGTAAAGAGGGCTGATAAGACTGTTGCTACCACCTCTACTTTGTTTCTGGAACAGCTTTGTGCCAAATTTCCTGTTGTTGTTTTTTACTTTTAAAAATATGGAAAATTTGCTTATCTTATTTTGCTTATAATTAAGACTAGCTTTTAAAAGATTTAAAAGGCATCTACAGGAAACCAATGCAGATTGTGAGTCACACACCAGTGTCGTGCTGTTTACCAACTAAGAATGATTAAGCACAACAGTTTAATCATTCTTGGGAAAATCGTTTGCACTTAAAAAACAACAAAGCGACAAAGCCAATTTAGCACCCATTTTTTTTTAACAGACTTAAATTCAAAGTTGCTATTGGAAACACACAAACATAAACACATTCTTTCTACTTTACACATGTCTTTCATCATACTATTTGATTAATCTTGTTAGTAATGCTTTCAGAATTTCCATATAAACTTACTGTCAGAAAAAAAAATTTAAGCTTTTGTTTTTAAAAAAGGAGCGCCACCTTGTGGCTATACTAAAAAAAACATGTTAAAGGTCGCTATCGTATAGAGGTTGCCCATGAGAGTTCCAGTCAAGCTGGCATTTATTTACCCTTAGTATAAAGCTGTTAGATGAACCTCCTAACAATCAGATTAAAGATTTCATCAACCATTACTTAAATATAACCTAAATTAACCTTGAAGATTTAGGCTTGTTATTGTTTAGCAGTGTTAGGCATGTTACTTAATTACACAAAAGTAATTTGTAATAGTTGCTAGTTGTTACTTCTCACAAATAAAAATTGAGTTAATTAGTAAGTTGCATTATTATAGAAGTTCAAAAATATCAAATAATGTGGGTGCCACAAAATAATAGGTTAATGGATAAAATTGACAATACATAGAAATCATTCATTCATCCTCTATACCCACTTATTCAGGAGCTCTGGGTCACAGGGATCTGCTGGAGCCTATCCCAGTGTACATAGGGCGAGAGGCAGGAGTACACCCTGGCCAGTCCAACATGGAGCCACACATAGATAAACAACCACACACACACATCTATCAGCGATTAAGAATCATTAATCAACATGTACATGTTTTTGGACCGTGGGAGGAAACCGCGGGGAGAACATGCAAACTCTGCACATAAGGTCAACTGGTAACCACTATGCCACCGTGCCACTCATACATGGAATTCATTCATTCATCTTCTTTACCGGGGCGGCGCGGTGGCGCAGTGGTTAGCACCGTCGCCTCACAACAAGAAGGTC
>JAOTQW010000038.1:12998858-13012222 GCA_026260075.1 Sisor rabdophorus | reverse complement strand
GACCTTCTTGTTGTGAGGCGACGGTGCTAACCACTGCGCCACCGCGCCGCCCCGTGTGTGCTGCTTTTAAGAAAAGCAAATGATGATCTGGCCACATCAGTATTTAAGCAACCATTCGATAAAGAGCACAAAAGTGCAGACAAATTTTGTCATTATGAATTAGTACATGCTGCTCTGCCACCTTCGCAAGAAAGGCTGTCAGAGCCAAGAATACCCCCCTCAAGCGGTTTATATGCAGGTGAGCATGCAAAATTGACCACCCTCCCGACCGGGTCGATTTGATAACCATGCGTGGAGTGACCAGAGTCCCAGCTTCAAAGCAGTAATGCAGCTGTGAGTGATCGTGATATGCATGCTGTTCCACCTGCTGGCTTTTGATGGGACCAGTGAGTAGACCTCTGTGACAGAAAGTTGAGGCTAAGTCCATCAGAACCAGTATCCTTTAAAGGTTGCCAAGCGTGTAAACTGCTCTTTCTGAAATGGTTTTAGGTAGATAAGATGACTGCTCTACTCTGCTGCCCTACAGGCAAGCGCGCATCTCCAGCGAGTCAAAACATATTCCCAGATATGTTGTAGACTGACTCTTTACTATGTCAAATAGCAATATTGCTAAAGCTTTGTGTCACGTGACGCCATACGAATCTAATATTTTATTCATCATGCACTTGCTGCGTGTTTTTCACTGTGTCACATAGCCATATTAGTAAATCTTTATGACTCCACCTATCTTTTGCTCAGGCCTGGCTGTGATGTCACCTCACATAAACCCAATATAATATCCATCATGCACTTTCCTATATTGTGCTGAGTGTTTTAATGCCTCATTGGTTAAACTTTATGATAACACAGGACATCGCAGGTACTCATAATACCCATCATGCATGTTTCCATACTATGCTGAGAGCTTTCCCTATACTATGCTGAGATTGGTAGCACTGGAAAAAACCCACTTGAACCCGGGTCACCAGAGAGCGGCAGCACCCGTGTGTGCTGGCTCTTTAACCCACTAAACTGGTTCTGGGTGCTAACCAAAAAACATTCAGGAAGTATTCCAGAATCTTGTATTCTTTTGCAGATTGGAGAGCTTCTGCCCATCTTTAATTCTGGAAGAGACTATAGCCATTCATGTTACAGGCCTTATGTAAATTATCTTACTTAGTTGCAAAATTTTTTCCTAACTGAATCTGCCAAGTTTTTTGAGGCTTGTAGTAGGCACCAATTTAAAATGAGCTCATTTAGTAAATAAAAGTGTAAAATATATTTTTTGAATCATTCATTATAATATCTATGTTTAATTCTGAATAAAACATTTGCTTGTGTGATTTCAATTTGTTTCCATTTTATACAAAAAAGTCCTAACTTAATACCCAATCTTACCTAATACCTAATGTTTCCCTATTACCTTTATCTGTGTAAGACATTTTTACATCGTAACTAATCTTGGGGGTGGTGCTGTGGTTAGCATGGCTGCCTTACAGCAATAAGGTCCTGGGTTCGATTAACGGCCAAGGGGTCTTTCTGTGCGGAGTTTGCATGTTCTTCCTGCACTTGCTTTCTCCAGGTACTCCCACGTTCCTCCCACAGTCCAAAAACATGAACATTGAATGACCTAAATTGTCCCTAGGGGTGTGTGTGTGTGGACCTGCAATGGTCTGGTGACCTGTCCAGAATAAGCAGGTTAGAATATGAATGAATGAATAAATCAACTAATCTTGAATTATATTCTTTCTGTCTGTAGGACCCTTCAGTCACCAAAGTTGGCGGTGGGCGGAAAAAAACTGTCTCATTCAGCAGCATGCCCTCAGAGAAGAAAGTGAGCAGTGCAGCTGACTGTTTGGCGTTCATGCAGGGTGGCTGTGAGCTTAAAAAAGTGCGGCCCAACATGCGCATTTATTGCCGTTTCTACACTTTGGACACTGAACAAGCTTGCCTGCGTTGGGAGCCTTCAAAAAAGGATGTGGATCGAGCGCGACTGGACATTTCTTCTATTCGAGAGGTTCGCACAGGCAAAAGCACAGATACCTTTCTTCATAACGGACCATCAGACAACTTGGCTGAAGAGGCTGCTTTTTCCATCATCCATGGAGACGAATATCAGTCCCTGGACCTCGTGGCACTGTCACCTGATGTAGCAAACATCTGGGTGACTGGTTTGCGGTATTTGCTGTCCCATCCTGGAGCCTTGGCTGGATTAAGTGGAGGAGATGGAGTTGGAGAGAGAAGTGTTGGAAGCAAGTTAAGGAGGGAATGGCTGAAAGAAGAGTTTGCCCTGGGAGATAAGGATGGACATGGATTTGTTTCAGAGGACATAGCTGTGGCCACTATCTGCAGGTTATGTCCTAGAATTAAGGAAGCAAAAGTAAGACAGCTGGGTTAGATTAATATGATTTGTGAAACCTCTTTTGAAATCAATTTTATATGATTTGCAGTGGTATGTTTAAGTAACAATGTTTCATTAAAAATCTAAAATAATGTAATTAACTTAAATAAGGCTCTAGGTTGGATTAAAATTAGAGTTAGGGTAATCTTTCTGTCTTATTATTGTCTAAAGCATTTAAAAGACCAAAAATTATTTGTTTGCTACAGCTAGTCCTTAAGACTAACTAGAGTTATCTGATGGTGCTTTAAATGAATAAGCTAATTAAATAATTGAAAGTTACAAATGGAAAACAAGTAGAATATTTTCCTAAGCAAAACACATGTAACGTTGCAGATGCTCAGACTGACAATGAATGGGGGAGTGAAATCTAACAGACACAAACAAGAAGGGTAACAGAATTATAAATATAACATCATTATCATATGAAGGAATGTTAGCTCACTGGTTAAGGTGTGTGCCAGCTGAGCAGATGATACTGGGTTCATTTCCCAGAACCACCAAGCTGCTGCTATTTGGCCTTCAAGGCCCTCAACCCCCAACTTCTCAGTTGTATAAACAAGAAAAATGTACGTTGCTGTGAATACAATCATCTGCCAAAAATGGAATCGAAAGTGGGAGTCCAGTTTTAGGAGATTTTTAGGTTCTGATATAGAACCATCTATTTTTACTATATAATTTTTTTAAATAAAAAATAATTATTAATAATTAATAAAACATAAGCAGTCCTCTGTGGAGCCTTATGTTTTTAACTTGGCATTCTTTAGCTTGGTGAAACAGCTGGCTGTCTTTTGTGGAGAAGCAGAACATGCATAAACCTATAGGCTCACAGTCCATTTATGCATTTTTACTTATATTTACCAAAGGTACATTTTTATACACATATCTGAAATACTTTACTCACACTATGGAAAGAGAGGACAAAAATAAAAGTGCCTACATTGACATTAAATTGGTGACATACAGAATGATAGCAATAGGCTTTAGCCAATTACAAGTAATTTTTAAAAATTCTATTATGTTTCAAAATACTGTGCGTATACTATATTTTCTAAATAACTAAACAAATGTGTTCCCCTTCTACACTTGTGCTTTAGGTGCGGCTGCGCTTTAAGGAGATTCAACATAGCAAAGAGAAGCTAACCTCTTATGTGACACTTGAAGAATTTCAAGAGGCTTACTGTGAACTGTGCACCCGGCCTGATGTTTACTTCCTTTTAGTGCAGCTATCCAAAGACAGGGAATGCCTAGATGTACAGGACCTACGTCTTTTCTTAGAGACCGAGCAGGGGCTGCCATTGGCCACCAGTGAAGGCTGCCTAGAACTCTTGCAGCGTTTTGAACCCTCAAAAGTTTGTCGTGAGAAAGGTCTCCTGGGTCTGGATGGCCTAACCCACTATCTTCAGTCAGCTGAGTGCCAGCTGGTTGACCCAGAGCATCAGTATGTATGTCATGACATGACCTTGCCCTTGTGTCACTATTATATTAGTACCTCCTATCGGTCCTACTTGCTGGATGATCAGGTTCATGGCAAAGCTGATCTGTTAGGGCTGGCACAAGCCTTACAATCTGGTTATCGATGCTTGGAGATTGGGGTAACAGATGGACCTGATGGGGAACCTCTTGTAGGGGTTGATCACGAGTCAGACACCAAGCACCGTCATAACCACCATCATCATCACCATGGTTTTGTCACACTGCTTAGTGCTTTGGAAATAATTAACAAAAATGCTTTTCGCATGTCTCAGTATCCACTGCTACTATACTTGTGTCAACGATGTTCCCCCAGTCAGCAGCATACACTAGCACTGCACCTTAAGAAGGTGTTTAAAGCAAAATTGTTCAGGCCAGAAAGCTTGCCGATCACTCCTGGAGGACGCACTTCCACATTGCCTTCTCCTGAGCAGCTAAGGGGAAGGATACTGCTGATAGGCAAAAAACTGCCTCCAGAAGTAGATGGCTCTGAGGGAGAAGTATCTGAAGAAGATGAGGAGGTAGGTGGTGGAGGCCCACTGGTTGGCCGCCGGATGACTATTCCAGGTGAAGAAGACCTAGGGGCTGTTCTGGTGGTTCCACCTCCCCCTCAACCGAGACGATTTCGATTGCGGCGAGAGCTTTCTGACCTCATTGCTGTAGCTCGCACTGGTAGCCGAACTTTCTATGCTCACCGTTCCAATGCCCAGCAGTCTCAACAAGCCTCTCCTCCATCCACTCCCTCCACACCCAGCACCCCAGGTCTTACAGACTCCTCTTATACTCTCTGCTCTTTGGGTGAGGGTGAAGCAGGCCGGCTAGCAAGTGAGAGCCCAGAGGACCTGGTGAGCTTCACTAAACGCTGTCTAACTCGAGTTCGACCCAGCTCAGTGCGACTGGACTCCAGCAACCCCAATCCACAAGCGTACTGGAAAGGAGGTGTGCAGCTTGTGGCACTCAATCAGCAGACACCTGGCGCCATGCTGGATTTAAGCCGAGGTCGCTTTGCCCAGAATGGTGCGTGTGGATACGTACTGAAACCATCTGTCATGCGAGATGAGGTCTCCTACTTCAGTGCCCAGTCACAGGGCTGTGTGCCTGGGGTACCCCCACAGACTCTCAGGGTGAAGGTTATTAGTGCTCACAGTTTGCCCAAACCACAAGGTTCTGGAGCCAAAGGGGAAGTCATTGACCCCTATGTGGTGCTAGAGCTGCATGGTGTACCAGCAGATTGTGCTGAGCAGAGAACTCGGACCGCAGCCCAAAACCAGGATAACCCACTATTTGATGAGACGTTTGAGTTTCAGGTGAGGGAGTTTACACAGTAACCAAAATATTTCATTTACATTTACAGCATTTGGCCGACGCCCTTATCCAGGGCGACTTACAACTGAGCAATTGCGGGTTAAGGGCCTTGCTCAAGAACCCACAGTGGTGGCTTGGTGGTGCTGGGAATTGAGCCCGCTCTTTCTGGTAACAGTCCAACACCTTAACCACTAGGCTACCCCTTCCCACACTAGGCCTTTGAGAGTTTGGAGAAGAGGAAACTTAAGTCTGATTGGCTCTTTCTGATCATCTCGTTATGTGCAACTCTTACCATTTACTTTCCAAAGCTCCCTCCTTACTTACAAACTAAAACAAGACTAAGCCAAACAGACGATACACTTATTAAGACAAGAATTTTTTTTCCACAATTTATTTGTGTGATTTAGAATTATATACCATATTACAAGCTACAATAAGTTTAATGGAGTTTATATTTTACCTATTAGTAAGCTTTGTGACATGTGACACCTTACCATACTTTACTAGCAGCCACTGCTCTACAGCGCACTATGATTAAAATTTTGGCTTTTTTTTTTACCTTATCTGCTTTCTTTTTAACGACTGCTTATTAATTTAGTGTGATCCACTGCACATTGCTCATAAATGAAGACACCTAATAAATAAACTCTGACTTCAGTTCTTTCTTTCTTTCTTTCTTTCTTTCTTTCTTTCTTTCTTTCTTTCTTTCTTTCAATATGTGTGTGTTTCCTATATCTGTGTGTAAACATTTGGGATGTTCATCTAATGTGTTATATCCAGTTTTTCCCCCTTCTTTTAAACACAACTATGTGTCAGCACGCTTAAACCTGACTTCTTCACCTGTGTGTCTGTGTGTGCATTAATGTTTGCTGTGTCATGCACACATTCTCTTTCCACCTTCAGCTTTATAGAAAAGAACAATTCTGCACAAATTGAGCATTTTTATTCCAGTACTATTTTAATTCTTGATTTTGTTAAATGAGTAAATAAATAGGGTTTGACAAATAAAATAGGCAGTGCTGCGATACTGACTTTCAATACAGATCCATTTCATAGTGTTTAAATTGTTTTTAAATAAACAAAATAGCATTTTATAAAAGTACATCTGTGGCGTGTGTTTCTTTGTTTAGTATTTGTATTTATGCAAACAGTTTTATTTGAGTGCGCTTGAAAATCACTATGATTTTAGCATTCAAATAGTTTTTAAAAATTATAATAATTTGAGCGATTTTTTTCTTAGGTGAACATGCCGGAATTGGCACTGCTCCGATTTGTTGTTTTGGATGACGACTACATTGGTGATGACTTTATTGGCCAGTACACCATTCCATTCGAATGCCTACAGCCTGGCTATAGAAACGTGCCGTTACTTGGCATGGCTGGAGAGCCTTTAGCCCACGCCAGCCTGTTTGTGCATGTGGCTATTACAAACCGCCGTGGGGGAGGCAAGGCTCAGCGACGTGGCCTATCTGTGAAGCGAGGGGTGCGACGAGGAAGAGAGTATGTCACTCTCCGAACTACGGCTATCAAAATATTAGATGACACTTTTCGATCTGCCACTGCGCCACTTAAAGAGGCCACTGATCTGCGAGAAAATGGACTGGTAAGTGTGACTGGATCAGTGCTAAATGTTTTTTTCATTTATTCATCTTCTAACCTGCTTTTCCCCTAGCAACCACTACACCACATGTTTCTTTTACACAGCAAATTATTTAGCATTTTACCTTTTCTAAAATAAAATTAAAAAATAATTTAAGGGGAGGATTTAATGTGTGAAAAATGTATTAAGTATATTCCTTCATTTATTTATTCATCTGCTAACCCGCTTATTTCATAGTTTGGAGTCATGGGGGTCTGTTGAAGCCCATCTCTGTGCACATTGGGCGAGAGACAAGGGTACACCCTGGACAGGCCGCCAGTTCATTGCAGGGCCACATATAGACAAACAACCACACAGGCAATTTAGAATTACCAATCAGTCTAATGTACATTTTTTGGACTGAAAAGAAACCAACCATGCTAATCACTACACCACCAACTGTACTCTAATTAAATCAGAATTAGAGACTAACACAATCTGTAACACAATCTGTTGCCAACAGTCTCTCTTCCTCTCTCTCTATTTCTTTCTCTTTCCCTCTAAAACAAAACCACAAAAAAGGAAATTTTCACGAGGTTTGAACTTTCAGGTGCACCCAGGTATTCACCTAGGCTATCGCCTCAATATATCATTAGTGAATTAACAGCAAATGTCCAATAATGGGTCAAAATATTCTCTATATAAAGATAAAACTAGATACTAAGCAAATAGAAAACATGTAAGTGCTATTCTTTGTCCTAAATTTGATTGAATTTGGGGTGTTTGCATGTGTATTTCTTTATATCGGCTATGAGTTAATTATTTTTTCTTCTTTTCCCTAGAGTGCTACAGTGGCCTTCAAAGAGCAATGTGGTCTTCCCCCAGTTTCCACACTGAAGCAGTGCATGCAGAGTCTGGCCACAAGGTTGCAGGGCTCTGATGGTTCCCCCGGGGCCAGTCTGACCCTGAAAGATGGTTATCCCTTCCTGGAGTCAGTCGCAAACCTGAACGACACCACACGCAGGCTGCTTAATGCCTATGACATGGTAAATAACTTACAATGCCTAATAATTTTTTTTTTTTTAATCTGATCCACATTTGATCTTCATTGGCATAACACAGACAGCAGGGTAATGGCTTCCTTTATTAACGACATTAAAGCTGTTCCATACAATTCAAAGGATAAACACATTTTGGAAGCCAGAACCTCTCTTGAGCACAAAACATGTCTAAAGGCTTGTTAATGCAGGTTTTAAATTAATGGATTACTAAACACAACCTACTTGGTGAATATACTTCACATTGCTTATAGTACACTCATACTCAGGTACATTGCTGCGTATGTTAAGTAGCGCATTAAATAATGTTAAATTGAATACCGCATATGGAGCCCTATCAGGGGAGTTTCCTGTTAATGAGCTGATGTTTTGTTCGCGCCATTACTGAGCCAGTGAGGTATTCAGGGTAACGTGGTTGCTCCACATGGGCAACTTCATAAACTGAAGTTATCTGGCTGATAAACAGGTTGCCATATTTTTCTCTTTTTACAGCTTTGTGAGTAGAAACTTTAAGACAGAACAGAAATATACGCCATTGAATACTGCTAATAAAAGGGCAAATTTATGTGTTGTATAAAAGTTAAACAAAGGTAAATACATTTAGAACATGTTCTGTACTGAATGTAATATTATACAGTATAAAATATTAGGGAAATAGGTAAAGAAATTACATATGTTTGATGATTCATTTGTTAACAAGCATTTTTAATTTAGCTGTTATTTTAATGGCAGAAAACTCCAAAGAATATGTATTATCTGTTTGTTATAGTAAAAATCTATATACCAAGAGGAAGGCCCAAATTGTTTAAAAGAGCACTCTGAATATGCTCTTTATATTCATATACACATAACAACTGTGAAATAACAGTATGTGTAATATGTGTTCAAAAGTTTGCAACAGAAGGTGGAGGAGGCCTGTTGAGGAATTATTTTCTTCTTTAAGCGTGACTATTGTAGCACACACATTCTTAAACACACACACACGCACACACACACACACACACACACACCTACTACACCATGGTGCTGGCTAAAAATATTAATTTAAATTTTTTACTTAATCATATACTCCAATAATTTTAATTTAATTAATTTTTATAGTGTTTTTAACAACAGTTATTGTCTCAATTTACACAGAATGCTGTAACAGTGAAAAGTGTAAGTTTCTCCCTAATGATCAAACAGGTTGTGTACATAAACCAGTTTTTTTAACAGGCTTTCCTTTTCTATTGTTCGTTTATTCATTTATTCATTCATTTATTCATTCATTTATTCATTCATCTTCTATACCCGCTTATTCCCGAACTCTGGGTCACTGGAATCTGCTGGAGCCTATCCCAGCACACATAGGTGTACACCTGGGACAGGTCGCCAATCCACGCAGGGCCACAAACACTCACTCACACTTACATTCATTCCTATGGGCAATTTATTATCTATGGGCTTACATACCAAAAATCTATTGCACATGTTTTTGGACTGTGGAAGGAGTCCGGAGTACCCGGAGGAACCCAACCCAGGATCTTCTTGTTGTGATGCGATGGTACTAAACACTACGCCACCGCGCCACCCCTCTTTTCTATCATAATTTTTCATTAATCTTTAAAATGTGCCAAGTCTGTAACTGTAGAGCACTTTAATCAGTATTTAATTTGGATATTGGTTACATCTGGCATCAAGAATTAATTTGTGCATACTCTTGTTGTTGCCCTCCAGCAGGGCTGTTGACTCAGGTTTATGTGGTGCTTCTGAAACAGGCAGGAGTTTGACCATGTTCTCTTGTCTGGGCTGAATGTTATAAATATCTACACTGTAGGAGAGGGCAGACAGGGTCCCTGTTTAGTCTGAGACAAGGATACCATGTGTGTCACTAAGTATGTTTACTCCCCCAAAGTAATTATGTATATATATATATATATATATATGTGTGTGTGTGTCCTTACAGATGATCTCAGCTAACAAGCAGCTTATAGAAAATGCAGATGCCGTTCAGGAGAGAATCGCTCAGGTGCAAAAAGAAGGTGAGTTAGTGGATGGAAAATCTGCTCTATCAACAATCTATTTATACAGCCAGACTTTATTTTTAAACATTGCAGTGAAAATATAATTAAAGCAAAAAAAATTCCTTTTGTGCAATTTTGTCACAGCATATCCAGGATAAACGGATAAGGATGCATTTGGGCACAAATCTTATTTTATCGCCTCATTTTTTATTCTGATCTTCTTTAAAAATTGCCAGCTAGATGGCGGTGCAGTGCTGGTGCTGATGTCCTTATGAGGATGAAACACTGCAATAGAACAGATTGAGTTCTGCACCACTGGTCTGGTATGAGAGAAAAAAGAGAGGTGAGAGAGGGCAGTTTAGAAAAGAGACAAAATTCAGAGGGGATTTAATCGAGAGGAATATCATGCTGGAAAGATGACATTTAGAATTGTACAGAATTTTGGTAGATGGCCTTATTGAGATTAATTAAATTTTATCTTATTTAGGGTTAAGTGCCTTGCTTCGGGGTCCGGCAGTGGTTTGCTAGTGCTGGGAATCGAACACATGATCTTTTAATCACTAGACCATTAGCAGAGGTTTCTAGCCACTATTGGGCAACTAGGTTCCTGCACCAAACAACAAATGTGTATTGCTGTTTACATCTGATAATTATTTGCATGTATAAGAAATTCAAAGAATTATAGTAAAGCCTCACTGTATGTCTCTCCAAGGCATGGTTTTTCATGAGGATCTGGCAAAGCTTGGGGAAAAGGAGAACCTAAAGGAACGAAAATTGAGCAAAGCGGTGGAGAGTTTTACCTGGAACATCACTGTACTTAAGGTTTCTGCTCCTTTGTGTTGGTTTAATGACAAAATACTTAGTAATCAGTAGTATGTGTTTGTCACGCATAAATCAAATGGTAACCTCTGTATTGCAGGGTCAGTCTGATCTCCTGCGTAGTGCTAAAATGGATGCCCTGGATGGTCTGCGACAGCTTGTGTTGGCCTCTGAAGCCTCTGGACTGACCTTGACCTCTGGACTCCAGTACACACCACACAATGTAACCTCTAAAAGGGGCAGCACCCATGGCAATGGTCGCATCTGAGTCCTCTAAAATAAGCTGAAGAAAAAAGCTGATGAATCTGTCGAGAATTTGAATAAACAAATAGTGCAATAAGATGGCAGCTGTTTGTTTAAAATAAAGACTCATAAGTGTAGCCATAAGATTCTAATTTAGAAAATAGCCAATGAGTATATTGGAAAATATGGAGGGGAGGTAAATTAGCAGTGGCAAGCTGCTTATCATATGAGTATATTTGTTATTTTTTTTAATTTGGCACTTGGCACAGAACTCTTTTTAAGAGAATCTACCAGTGGCAAGTAAAACTTTTTTGTAAAAATTTCTGGGTTATTCTCTGTATCTTTAAAATGACTTTCCAAAGTGTATGTGTGCTGTAATTTCATCAGTGTACTTTCTTTTAAAATCTAAATTTAAAAGTTCTAGCTCAGTGTTGGCCTGCTGATTAAGAGATCAAGAGTTTCCCGCTATTACTGTTGGGCCCCTGAGCCCAAAGCCCCTAACACTGAACTTCTTAATTGAATTAAGTAGATAACTGTAATTGCTCTGGATAGGGGCATCTGCTAAATGCCAGAAATGTAAATGTAAATTAGCAGACAGAAAAATATAAGGAATAACATGGATTTATCTAAATTAGCAAGAGAAATGAGAAGAGCTCCAGCTTCAATGTGCATATTTTACTGGCCTGTTATGACTGACATATAACTTATTGAAAATGTTTACTCGCCTCAAAGAGAATGGATGTTATCTTGTTATATTTAAGTTGAAGTCTGCATTGCCTACTGGCAATATTTGAACTGTCTGGCAAATTCATACCTTTAAAGTAAGGTAACTCACACTATAATATTATATATCACTATGTATTACTGTATATCTACAACCTAACCAACCTCTACAATATGAAAAAATGAAAAACAGCTTGTTAGTAAAAACAAATCCTCTTTGCTTTTTTCTCTATCACTGTTACTGCATGTCAAACAATGTACAAAAAGGACCAACGGATGGCTGCACACAAAGTTACTGTGACTCTGCTGCCATTCGTTGGCATGTCTCCAAACTTTTAGCCATACTTTTGTACATTATTTGACATTTATTAACAGTCTGTGATGAAAAAAAAAACAGAAAAAAAGGTAGAACTAATAGTTGACTGTTTTTATCTTTTAATTGACTTACACAGTAACATAGAAACGCATAAAAATGTGACTTTCAATTGTATATAAATATCTTTTTTTTATTGAGGTGTGTACGTAGTCAGTATTTGTGTAAACAATTATATCTGTAGCTCTATATTTAAATCTGTATGTTCTAATTATTAGAAAATCATTATCAAGAATGTAAATAACTTCTGAAGAATAGTTGCATTCAAACAAATTAAGTATAATTCTGAATCTTTTTCGTTTTGTTTCCTGTTTAATTTGAAGGAGAAGAGCAAAAGGAAATGGAAAATTATATTTTACTCTTTCTATTAACTTATCAACAGTGTCACCTTTTTTGCTTTTTTCTCTTTATTTTTTGTTTGTTCTCTAATAGACTTTGCTTATACTGTATATACACTGCATAGAAAGTTATAGACTTCTATACTTCACTGAATAGAAGTATTAGGACGTCTGACCATCACATTTATTAGTGTTTATGGTTATTTCATGAAATGTAGTCTTGCGCTTACTCCTATGGTTACTTCACATCTCAGTATTCTGATGGCTGAATGAATGCTAATGTTAGCGTTCCATAAAATTTAAAGCATTGTTGGGTGAATTAAAAAAGTACCAATGATGAAGGAGTGTATGCTGTACACTAGTCAACAGATGGCTTCAGCACATCTTTAGCATTTCATCATTTGTTCCCATGTGGGTGAGAACTGTTTCAGACAAAACCAAGATTAGCCCTGTGGTATATAGTAGCCTGAAGATGAACACATCAAATGGTGCTTTGATATTGCATTTACCTTATTGGTTGACCTGCAGCAGGAATCCAGTTTGCATTTAAAAGCTTTCCAGTTTAACTACAGTACCTATTACTTCTGTTGTGTTGGCTTTTCTTTTGACGTTGTTATGTTTGCTCACATTTTTTCTAAGTTGTCAGTGAACAAACAGCGTATTTATTAGAAAAGGATTGACAAGGTAATTAACTTTAAAGCGCTTTAGAAAATCCATTTTGTATTCTTGAAGTTTAGCACATTGATAATATAATACAGATGTGTCACAGCCTAAATAAATCTATTACTGACTATCACTGTCTGTTATTTTCCTTTTCCTTTCTTGGGTAATCCATGGGTATGACTTCCCATCTTACCCACTAGGTGGCAATGTTAAGTAAATACAAAGCACATTGGGAAGTAATTTATAACAGTCAAATTCACTGGAATATAGTATTCTGTGATACTCACTTTTTTATTTGGTATATGTTCTTAATTTTTAAATGTCTTTTGTGTGGTCCCTTAAGGGTCTGCTTTCACCTAGCCCTATTCTCTGCATCCTTTATATATTTAGTCCCATTAAGTTGACATCTT
>JAOTQW010000038.1:12931303-12944909 GCA_026260075.1 Sisor rabdophorus | reverse complement strand
AGTGATTCGCTGTGGCGACCCCTAAATGGGAGCAGCCGAAAGGAGAAGAAGATAAGAATGATTGATAAATGTAGAAATTACACAGTTTGAAAGATAATTTAGATTTAATCCCAAGAGAAAGCCAAAGGCAAAAGTGGAAAAAGAAAACCGAGATAGTTTCGGGATTTAACCTGTTTTTTCTGAAGGTTAAATTCCGAAACTATCCTGGACATGAAGGACTTCCTACTGAGCGGGAGAGATCTGCACGCAGATGGTTTGTAGGATATAGTGTTAGTCTGCAATGTGGGGACAAAAGAGTAAGAGAGAGAGCATCTGATGTTAGGTCAATTGATATGTTGATTGAGATGAAAATTCAGCATCCATAAAACAAACTGCATGGGCCTCTCTCTGGGTGGTCTGGCACAGACACAGGACCAGACCAAGGCTTTTTACTTGCAGCTAGCAGCTAACATGCGCAACAGCCGTTCTTGCCAGGCCTATGGTTATAACTCAAAACCCTTACAGCTCTCTAAATACCCTTGTTGGATGTTGAGAAATCCTCATCCTAATGACATCCAGCTTTAAACCTGGAGGGGAGAAGAGGTTAAAACAAGCCAATTGAGCGAATAATAAGTTTAATTAGAAGATTGAGAAACTGGCACTGAATGGAAACCAGAGGACACCCCTGCAATCTTCTTGTTTTTTAAAAAGGAAGGAGTGGCAGGGAGGCAGTTGGCCAGAGATTTACAAAGGGGAGAATAATGTAAAGGCTATGTAGATATATGAAGGCGGTAATAGAGAATGGAGTTATGAGAGACAAAGAAAGCCAGTCCTAAGTTATGCTAAACATATTAACCACTTTTCCCATCCCAATAGTAGTCAAATTTTGTAGACCCAAATTATTATACTAAAACATTTTTAGAAGTAGAAGCATAATGAATACTGAGCTCCACTATAAAAAAGCAGCCCAAGTTAGTATTTTGTGGACATCTGTAAATTTTATATATTGCAGATTTAAAATCTTTCCTTTTATTTTTATGCGGTTTGCAAACTCCAAAACAGGCAATAAAAACCTTTTTTTGTGGTCACGACTAATGGTTAGACCACACTGATAGTTTATTTAAAGATCTTCCTTAGCAAATGATTACAAAAAGTTATATCATTACTGATCATTTCCAGTAACATAGCTCCAAATAGACAATTTTTTCTATTATGGTTTGTTTTAGTTGCTTTTTATGACAGCGTGTTTTGTTCTTGTGGCCACACCACTCGTTTTACCGAAAAAAGTCTTCTCGAAAAAAACCCTATTGCATTGTTTTTACACACAACCTCTGTGCTTTTTAAACTTTTAAAGTATACTTGGTAAAATCAAATTTTTTGTTTTGCTTTTTCTATAACAAATTGAGTTTACATTATGTTAAAATGCTACATTGATAGTTGGTTAGTGGTTAAATTATAACCTTATTGATATAATTGTTAGTGGTTAAATATCTTTGACTCAAGAAAACACTCTGTAAAGTGAATAAAAGGGATACTGGTGGTCTAATTATTGTAATCATTACATTTTACACAGTGTCCTTTTTTGCATCACAGTTTTGGTTAGTGTCAAATGACTTCAGGTTCCCTGATAAATGGCATGGCTTTTCAGTGTGACCAAATACAACAATGTGAATTATTGTAACTCCTGCATGTGTCTTATTGGACAGCAACGGCCTCGGTAGGGTTCTAATTCAAAAGAGACAGACTCGAAGCATGGAGTACAAGATTGGGAAGCACAAGATTTGTCCACAGATGTATTTTATTTAAATGACAGCATTTTAGGAAAACAAAACATACAACACATGAGCCAAAAAGACCAAATAATGCACATAATTTATTATCACTTAGTGATAATGAATGATCCATTTGATTGAAGAATAGTACCAATCCTGGAGTGGCAAACCTGATTCACATTGTAGGTTATAAGGATTAACAGTTTGCCTCCAAAGCAAGTAGACAGATCCTTGTGCTTAGTTCAAAGTACAGAATGAGAACAGTAAAGCGAGAGATTTATTCAGATTCGAGAGATTAATTCTGCAACATATTTGTTAGTCAGATGAAGGAAGCAGAATGTAAGAAGAATTTTACTATTTTACTTCACTTAATGCAACATAACAGAAAAGGTTCACAGCAAAACATAATATTGTGAGTTTCTGTGTTTGTGACTAGTGCATGGCTATAAATTATATGCAAAATTGCAGTGTGTATTTTTATTGATGACCTAACTTTTTTCACTAATAATGGTGAAAGGAGTTGAGCATTCTAGATACCACTTCCAGATAACCCTCGACAGCACAGCTTGAGTAAGAGCAATTGTCTTTTGCCTGGTAAAGGAGAAAATGAGACAAAGTACTAGAAATAAAAAGGCATAGATGAGTCTCCTGTCACAAAAAAGATAGATAATTGTTGCATGCACCCTGACCTATCGCTCACTGGGGGATCTGTGAATCATTTTTGTTTTCCTAGCACAAGCTCTGTATAGACCAGGGGGGAGACGATGGTTATAAAGGAGATACATGAGTGGGAGGGCACCCCAGCAGGTTAAACACCAGTCTAGTATGCACACACTTTTCTTACCAGGACTATGGATAATTTAGGAGCAGCGCAAGACAAACTCATCAAAGCTACTTCTTTTACACTTTTCTGGGTGCTGCAGAGGGTGGGGCAACAAGAGGGTGAGGGATAATAATGGTAGGGGTGAACTTTGGTCTCCTGCAGTTGAGACTGACTGACAAGCTTAATTAAGGTTTAGATCTACCTGACAATCAGTACTCTGTTATTAGACACCCTTATCAAAGCCTGCAGAAGTCTGACATTTTTACGGTTGATATTTTACACTTTTTGAAGACCTTTTTTTGACTGATATGCCCAGTCAATGTCACAAAATAAGTAACATTTAGCAGTACCTTCAAAGCTATTAATATTCAGGACTCTCTATTAGAATAATACAGTATGAAAATACAGAGTTGCAAATCTGTATAATAAAACAAAATTACATTTGCAAATTAGGGTTCAATCTTCTAAAAAAATATTTTTTCTGAAATTATTTGGGCAGCAAAGAATATACTCTAACTTCATATTTTACTTCAGTAATCACTGCATGTAAGGGCTGAATTAAAAAATTATTAAACTTTTTTTTTTATTTTAAACCTAACTGCCTAACTCCAGCCTATCTATAAAACAAAGACTCAATCAATTGCTCTAAAATCGTTTAGACAGTTTTAGGTGCTAAACCACATATGACCTTATCTTAATATATTGGTTATTGGTAAAATATCACTGACTATTCAAAACATTCTGTGAAGTGAATGAAGGAAACTGGTAACTGGTAGTCTAATTATCTTAATTACATTTTACATCTTTTACCTTTTACCTTTTTTGCATTACAATTTTGGTGACTGTGAATTGACTTCAGGCTCCCTGAGAAATGGCATGGCTTTTTAGTGTGCCTCAATTCATCAGAGTGAATTATCGTCACTCCTGCATGTGTCTTATTGGGCAGCACTGGCCTCGATAGGGTTTTAATTCAATATTTATAAGAAACATAACCCAGACTATGTAACATTGTAGGGTGATACTTAGGAATCTAGAGTATACCTTTAAAAAGCAGTGAGCAATAATGCATAAACAGTTAAGTAATACTCTAATTAATTTTTAACAGTAAACATAATTTTAAGTTTATGATCTGCATTTTGGTGAACTGTTTTAATCTTTTGATTTGCTAATGTAAGTAAACATTTTGCAGTGGAGACATTTGCACATTAAAGAACTATAAAGCAAAGGCTGCCATTTGTAATAGATAAAACATCTACATAAACATCACCTCATAAACAAACAACCAAAAACAGTTTAAAGGTCAGTGTAAGGATAACAATGCTGATTACTCTGGTATCCAGAAATTAGCAAGTAGCAGCTGATTCTCAAAAGCAAATCAGGATCTGAATCCAAGTTTTGCTATAGTATCCACAGAAGAGATGGGTTGCTTTGTACACAGGTCCATTTTTCGAGATGTGACACATTTGCACACTTTCATTCATGATACAGAGTTTAACTGGCTCAATAAATGGATTGTCAATATTTCTTTAAAAAAGTTATTTTTATGCTTTCTCTTATTTTTGGGTTCAACTCACCTACTGACATTTTCTTTGGAAAAAGTGTGTAGATTAAAATAATATCACAGGGTTCATGCAATTTCTTCAGTAACTGCTTCTAATTCTCACTGTTTTGGCAGTGTTCCATTCTGTCATAAAGTCTTTCATTACTAAAACAGCAGCTTTGAGCCAAAAGCTGATATTAGACCATGGATACTAAAAAAATACAGCAATGACAAAAAACACAACCATAATAACAATGACGCCAACAACAACAATAATAAATGTGTATATAGATAGCAATAAATAGATAAGAGATGTAGAGGGTGAAGTAGGTTAGAAATAGTACATTTCACATGAAATGACTGATACTGGACATTTTACTCTCCTCAACTTGGCCAAAACAGGACAGACTGCGGCTTTGTCTATTGCTAAACTGTTTTAGCAATACATGTCTCTTTTACTCATTATATTCAAAAGCTATTTTTGTACAAAGAGAATACAGACACAGTGATTTGATGCCTTGTGTGCATGTATTTACAAAACAAATTTTACTAAATTTAGACTGATGGAGGTGTTGAAGGAAGCCCATGCATGGGTGCATGGGTACCAGACTAGTGGTTTGTCCCACTACAATGGACTATATTGAATGATGTGGTTGTTCAGGGGAAACATAGTTCAAAGGGGGAAAGAAAAGCTAACTCTGGACATTTCAGTAGACCACATGTATTTACAGTGGAACCAGTGAGCTTATGTATACCCCCATCCCTCATGACTATCTCTAACCCAGCCACCCACCCAACCATTTATTTAACCACTTAAATCGCAGAACACAGCCACCTCATGGAGACATAAAGATTTTCCCATCACAGACAGGAGGAAGAAGAGAAAAGCTGTACACACCCACTAGGATCCTTAATAAGACACAAATAATAAAATGTGGGATCCTGTAGATATCCAGGGCTCATCTAAAACTTATCTAAAGCTCAGTCTTTGTCATTACTTGCTGTAGAGGTGTGATTGCCCAGATTTTAGGTTAGAAATCAAAGAAAAATAAGGAATACTTAATATGTTATTGACTAGAGGGGGAAACATCACTGCTTTAACAGTTCCCTACTGGTATCTTCAATTTGTAGAAGTGAAGTGATCATTTGTCAGTTTTTCTCAGTGCCCTTTCAGTGTCTTCAGATACTGGGCACCTTTTTAATACAAACAAAAAAAACCAAAACAATTGGTTACCAACTTAGAACAGGTACTTACATAATGTATTTGATGCCAAGTGCTGCTAGAACTACTAATCCTTTATATTAGCTAGTTTTCTCGTAACACATTTTGTTTTTATAATTAATATTTGAACAAACTCTTGTCCATTTTTAATTAATCTTCATTTCACCCTGTTCCGGAATCTTTTATCATGCTTTTACTGTTTGTCTTGTTTCACCTCTCACTACTGACTTTTTAAAATACCCTATGTATCCCCTGGTCTGAATGTTTTATCTTTGATACTCGGCCTGGTTTCGTGGGCTGGATGATGAATTGGAGGAAGGCAGAGAACTGGGTCGTACTGATACCAGAGATTTGTCCTTGCACTCTTCTTGGCCTGAGATGGACAATGGTGTTGGTGTTGAGGATGAAGTTGCTCCTACTGAGGCACTTTCTTGTCCACTGTAGATTTCCTCATGTCCATCTTCACTGGACTCTGCATCTTCTGAGCCAGAGAGTAGTTCTTCATCTCGATACTCAGCAACATCAACTCCACTACCCTCAGCTCCAAGCTCCTTTAGTCGGCCATGATGCTTTACATGGTAGCGCTGGTTCTGGAAGAACTTAACAATTGTGTGCTTGGGCAGGTCCAACTGGGCTGAGAGGGTGTGAATGGCCTCTTGGTCAGGATAGAGGCCCACATCCTGAATAAAACTTTGCAGGATTCCCAAGGCTTCCAGTGAGATTTTGGTGCGAGAGCGTGTTTTTTTAACAACACTACTGCTTCCTCCAGTGTTGCCATTGCCAGCACCAACATGAGGGTTGTCTTCAATTCCAGAGTTGGGCAATGAGTCCTCATGCATAGGAGAGTGGTCCTTTGATGGGGCCACAGGCTGTCTGTGAAGAACCTTATAAAAAAAGACAAAAGGTCAGGCTAGTGAGATCAGTAAGAGAGAACATAAATAATGAGCAAAGTAGTGCACTAGAGTACAAAGGTTCCATCAATGAATATTCATCCTCTGTCCTTGGTCTCTTGACCAGAATGTCACCTCTAGTAAATATCCAACCACAGTGTCTTGGGTTATGAATGTTTAACCAAGTGTATTACACAAATATCATGGGAAAATTGTTCCACAGTATTAACATGATCAGGTCTGTAATTTAAACATATGAAATATACATATAAAATACATGAACGTTATTATAATATTGTTGTTTTTAACAATACAGAGTAATAAAGGATGTGTTAATTGTGTAGTAAACAGTTCTGTTGGTGCAAAAAAACTAAATGAGGTTTTTATAGAAAACAACTAGTGTCTTTTAACTCTGAAAGGTGTAGTATGTCACCACAGAACTATCAAAAACTATGGCGCTGTCCTGCTGAGTTTATGACCAGGGTGGGGTGCCCACTGCCTCTGCACTGGAATGCTAAGCTATAAATCTGCGGTGAATTAAAATTAAAGGACCTACATAAAGATAATAGTCATTCACTCTTTTTCTCTCTCTCTCACTTGCTCTCTCCACTCAATAATAACAGGGTGTTTTTTTTAAATAATACTGAGGGCAAGCCAGACCACAGAATTGCTCTGATTTCACTTGTGGGGGCTTTCTGGGGCTAGTGTTTTACAGGAAGTATGTTTGTCCTTTTTCCTTTCAGTTATTTTGCTTAATGTTTTTGATGTTTTTAGAAACAAAATAAGACCGCAAAATAGTTAGGACTTAAGTAGGAGTGGGTAGAAACACATGAACATTAAAACTGGGCACAAGGTATAACTGATATCTGTGTGTAGGCCTACCTTCAGAGACCACACACACAGAGTGAGGAAATGCAACACACAAACATAGACACATACACAAGCCCCCCACCCCCCACCCCCTTCAATCATGCATTGACCCACAACACACAATTAACTGTACACTTTTCCTGGCTTCCATTTTTGTGTATTGTTCATGAATATTTTTTCTTTAACTATATCATTTACATACAGAATGATTCTCACACTCACACTGTTAGTGGCTGTTGTGACGTGTTGCAAAAGCTACATGAAAAAGTCAAGTTCCATTCCCAATCCACGTTGTTTCTGGAGGCACCCCCTTTTACACCACTTATCCAAAAGACTGCTTTACTCCTTAAACTTAGAAAGACACTAATGAATAGAGTTGAAGCAAAACCAAAAGAATGACTCCAGCAGAAGTAACCCAATTACTGTTGAAGCTATGAAGTCAGTCCTCTCGTATTATTCTCAATCCCCCTACCCATTTTATTTGCTGTTTTCACCACAACTCCTTTATTTACATTGGACACACACTTTGTGTCTTTATTTATTTATGGCATTCAATAATTCATAATTCAATACTGAAGATAATTTATTTCCATCTTTTTTAGTTAGTCTAGAAATTCACTATCTTAGGAAAAAGATCTTATTACAGGATAGAAAAATTCAAGAATTAGGGTATAATAATTTAATAATATAATATAAAAGATTTATCAGATTTAATAGTGATTGGATGGTGTCTTTTACATCAGAGACACTGCTATGACATCATTACATTAAATATTACATTAAAGGGGGCATAACCCAAAAGAGAGAGTGAGAGAGAGTTTGTTTTGTGCTGGTCTGTACAACTTATTATATCTGCCCTGTAAATATGATATAAACTGAAAAAGGTTATTTGAATGTTTAATTTTTGGACAGAAAATGTTGTTTGAGCTCTAAGAATCAGCTTTTTGTACTCCATTATTTAGGATGGCAAACAGTGGTTATAACATGGAATGTGGAATTATTTGTATAGCTCTTGGGTTTTCTTTTGCCAATTTCTCTTATCTTGCAAGGGTTTGCTGCAGTGTCGGTTGTCGAGTGCTAAGATCACTGCTGACAGCAAATTCTCTCTGCTCATTTTCATTTTTTAGATTTAGATGTTTAGCAGATTACTTGTATTAGAAGTACTAATTTTTTGTACAGCTTGATACTTTTGTGGAATAAACATAGATTTATATAGAGAAACATGAAATAAACACAAAAGGTATCAGCCTTTGGTATCCATTTGGTAACCTATTATTGTGGTTTTACCGGTATGTAAGTATCAAGCATCCCTAGTGTATCCCTAGTTATAACCCTTGGCACATGGCAGCATTTAATTTAGCAAAAAGAAAATACAAAGAAATAAGGAAAAGACCTACCAAGTAAGCACTGGGGACACGTATACACATAAAACCACAGTGCACACATAATAGAAATAATGCTTAAGAGGCTATTGCATTTAGCAGGCGTGCATTATGCTTTATGTGGCGATTGCTCAAGGGAAAATACATTCAGCTTTACAATAAACATCTGATGTAATCTGAAAGGAAATACAGTCATAGTGACTAGACAGATATTAAATAAAATTAAGCAAGATACAAGTGGACAATACAAACCCACAAAATAACTTCTTGTATGTATGTCATCTTCTATAACCAATTATTCCGAAACTCCGGGTCACAGGGGTCTGGTGGAGTCTATCCCAGCGTGCACACGGGGCAAAAGGGAGGGGTACTTCCTAGACATGTTACCAGTCCATTGCACTCACTCCTATGGGCAATTTAGAATCACTAATCAACCTAGTGTACATGTTTTTGGACTGTGGCAGAAAGTACCTGGATTAAACCCACACAAGCACAGGGAGAACCTGCAATTTCTGCATATCAAATTAAAAAAGGCCAGTGTTTTGTTTCTTAAAATACATATATAAATCATGAGTATGTACAGTAAGTGAGCATATTTGAGTGTTTAAGCTGTGATACATGTGTGGTCTGTGGTGACAGGCTGGCTGGAGCCAAGGGGATGCTGAGTATTTTGATCTGTGAAGAGACCCTCATTACTGTGTCGTAATAACAGGAGTAGAAGAGACACCCACAAACACACACACACAAATAGTCGAACAGACAGACAGATAGACACAAATACATAGCCAAAGTTATTATGATTGTTGGCTTACTGGCTTTAAATTTGTGCTGACAGCAAATTAAAAAGAAAAACAAAACCTAATTTATCTTCTTAAACTCATTGTGGTCACTTATTCCTTTTCTTTAAAAGAGCTGAATCAGATCAGAATAGCACCGTCTTTGTGCATGAAACACATCACACGCAAAATAAAGAACTCGATGGCTGTATTTTCCTGTAAGCTGTATTTTTAGCTGTCTCTGTCCTCACTGTGGTGGTTTGTGTGGGCTCCTGGTTAGAGAAGACCTGGTATGTGTGTGTTAATAAAATAAATGACTTAAACGGACATAGAGGAAAACAGAAGGTCTTTACTTCAAACCTGACAGCTTTAATTAATGAAAGAGACTGTCAGAAACGTTTGCTAAAAAAACACACCACCATTCTACGCTAAACAATGACAGTTGTTCACACAGGAAATTATACATAATCTTGCTTTGAAAATTTAACACAAAAATAAATGTTAAACATTACACTGGATGGTAAAATAAATGTTAAAAATAATATTCAGCAGATTACAAAGGAAATAATCAGAACTTTGATTTGCGGTGAAGGATAAAGGCCTCAAGTGACAGAGGTGTTAGTCTCTTTATGGTCAGCAATCTGTAATAGCTTATGGTTGAAGCCACTGTACTGTAATTTTAGTCAGCCAATACTGTGAATTCCCATGAGTCACTTAACATGCATGTGTGTGGATCAGTGTGTATATGTGTGTGTTCTGAATCTCTCTGCCATTAATAAGATCATGGCTGTGGTGGTACTGTCAGTCAGGGTGTGTCTTAATGGAGCATTTCCTACTGCGCCCAAAAAAACTATAAACACACACACACACATACACACACACACACACACACACACATTGCTTAAACCACCACCATAAAAAAGTAACCAAATTGGAGCATAACGAAGTAAAAACTAACAAAGAATGATTCAGTAGTACTGAGGTAATAAATAGTGTTTAAGAGAAAATAGATTGATGTTGTGCTGTTGGATAAATGTGTATGAATAGAAAAGTGTGAACTTTCTGTGCTCGTTGTATACGATAAGGACCCTGGCTGGAGGAGAAGAAAGTCCATTTAATCAGCACTGTATTTGGGGATATTTAAGTGTGTGTGTGTGTGTGTGTGTGTGTGTGTGTGTGTATATGATTAAAGAGGGCTAAATGTATTAGGTTATTAGAGGTTGGCAGGGACCCTGCATTAGAGGCCGTGCTATTAAAAGAAAAGCTCCAAAGATGTGTGGCAATCACACAATGAAATACAATTACAATGGCCCCTTCTTCTCTCCACAGACACAATAAAAATATGGAAAAACATCTTAAATCACAAGGAATTTAGAGAAAAATTTGCACAATAAGACTTTAATGATAATAATAAGTCTGTGTTGTTTTGATCCTTTACCAGAAGGAATTAATAATCCCATGTTTATATCAATTGTATGACCAAAAACTTTACATTGCACTCCAAATTTTTAAACATTAGCAACATAAATGACTGCTGATCCACACTAACCTGAGGGTCAGAGGGCAGATGAAGGACTGTGTGTAGACGTTCACTGTGGTGGTGCCGAGACTCCTCCTCATATACTAGGTCGCGGTCTGTTTGGGGGAGAGCCAGGAAACGGCGGATTGTACACAGGTTTTCCCACAACGTTCGGTTCTCTGGGCTTGGATTTTCCTTCCAACGAAGCAACTCACATAGCCAACCCTGACAAATAAGGTTTAGAGAAGGATAGAAAAAGAGAGTGACAGAAAAATGAGAATTTGTGAAAGCAAGTGTGAAATTAAGGGAAACATGATTATCTTTGCTAGACTAGGCTAGTCTTTGATACCAGCTGTGTTGAGCAGCCAACCTCTGCCAGCACCCTGTGTTAATAACCTGATTAGATCTCTCTTCCTTTCTTTCCCTGTCTCTCTCTCTCTACCTCTCTTGCGCTCTCTCTTTCACTCTCTCTTTCTCTGTTTCCAGGCCCTCCTGGCCAGCTGCAGCAGATGGGTGCGTTCAGCCGTGACCCTCCAACCGACCCCAGATCTCTGGGACCTAACCACATCTGTTACACGCAAACACAACATACACCAGCACAACACTGCTTTACACAAACTCTGCACACATTTTAGTATTAGTGTGGTCACACTTGCAAGTTCACACACAGCATGCAAATAGTGCTTGTCTTAATGGGTCGATACAGCACTGTTGTCCCGAGACAATTTCATGGCAAAAATTTACTGCAGGTGTATGCGCGATCAGATTTGACTAAATCAATTATGTTTTTATCTGCTTTCAAATGGAAAATGGTCTCACAAATGGTCCAGCAGATTTAAAAAAAAATATTTTGTATTTAACGCTCACAGATGAATTGCATACTTTTTAGTGAGGGTTGAGTACATTCATCAAAGAAAAGAATAGCATCATTTTAATTTCTTGCAAGGTTTTATTAGGATTGTTTGCAAATGGTTGCATGTAAATTTTAAATATTTGTAATCTAGTTTTTCAAACAACATTTGAGTTACAGTTATTATCAGCTGACATCTGTGATTTTATGTCCAGATTTGCATCAGACTGATATATCCATTTATTACAGGAGTCCCTGTGTTTTAAATGTAGGCATTATTTTTAGGGTGCAAAATATATTTACATCCATTATGGTAATAATGTAGTTACAAAAAATAAGTGTTGCTACTAGGGCGGCCCGGTGGGGTAGTGGTTAACACGGTCGCCTCACAACAAGAAGATCCTAGTTTTGAATACCGGGCTTGGGGTCTTTCTGGGGCCCTGCGATACATTGGCGACCTTTCCATGGTGTACCCCCCTGCCTCTCGCCCAATGTGCACTGGGATAGGCTCCAGCAGACCTCTGTGACCCCAAGTTTGGGAATAAGCGAGTATAGAAGATAAATGACTGAAAGTGGTGCTACTATCTGCGTTGCTTTTTTTATAACAAAATGAAATTAATTACTGTTTCCACTGTTGTTACATGAATACTGTTACTGACGGTAAAAAGTGTAGTAACTATAGTTGAGTTTCATCAGCCATATGACCTGCAAAGTTGATTTTCTCTGGTGTGTACGTGGTGAGGTGGGACACATAACTAATGATGATCGGTAAGTGTGTGTGTTGGCATGGAAGCTACTCACATAACTGATGATAATATCATTTGTGAACCATGGGCAAAGTAGTGGGGCTGTTAACACACATTCACTTTCACCGCATGCACATTCACACACAACACTGACAACAGCTCTATCCAAAATCACATAATTCTAAAGTATGTAGTACAGTTAAATAAGTACATATGTCACAACCAATAATGTAAAAAAAATGTCGTTATAGGGTAGTATAAATGAAATTCATATAAACTACAGGAATAAGAGCGATGGCAAGCTCAACAAGTTCTAACTCAAACTCAAAATATAGGCACTACTTTTCCTTCATTGAGAGAAAAGTCAAGACCGGTCGTGCCACGTTGGTGATAACTTTAATTAAATGAAGCGTCTTACATTGTCACATGCCGCTACAACATGCTCATTACATTAGTTCAGTTTCAGCAAAGCAAAGCAAAGTGTTTTGGAAAAACATATTTAGTAGTCACAGACATGTTTCTAATGATCATAGAGCGTAAGTAATTTGTTCTGAATTTTTACAGAGGTTGTGTAAGAAAAAAACATATAAGGGTAGATATGGCTTAGGTTTTGTATAATTTTCTATTTCCCCCTTGTAAAACTAATATTATTTGAATAGGACTCATGTCTGTCTTTCCAAATATTAGTAAGTAGTGCAATAAAATATCCCTATTCTAAAGCGATTGACTTGTAATTGTAAGTCAAGGTGGTTGAGATACTTAGAATGTAAAGATGGTTTGTCATGATTAAGTGAATGGTATTTAGATGGACATTCAGTCATTGATTCATCTTCTATACCTGCTTATTCCCTAACTCACCTACAGTCACCTACAGTACAAATCATATCTTTCTTTTTTGTCTACTGGTTCCAAACATGCTGTGATCAAATACCAATGCCTGCACAAGAGAAGACATTTGCTCATGGTAAAGTAAGCAAAGCTTAACGTTGTTTATTATCTTCATCTTTCTTTCAAGTGAAAAAGAATTTATTAGAGTGTCGTTTTAATAATCATTTAGTTGTGCAATAATTTAAAAAATGCATTCTTAAAAAACAAGTAATTACTACTCCCACTTCTTCCATTTACCACAATATTATTTCATTTCATCTTCTTTACCCGCTTATTTCCGAATCCAGGGTCACTGGGGTCTGCTGGAGCCTATCCCAGCACACATAGGGCGGAAGGCAGAGGGTACACC
>JAOTQW010000038.1:12920911-12931203 GCA_026260075.1 Sisor rabdophorus | reverse complement strand
CCCGGGATTCGAACCCAGGACCTTCTTGTTGTGAGGCGACGGTGCTAACCACTGGGCCACCATGCCGGCCCCACAATATTATCATTAATATTAATCATTAACTTAACAAAAATCAAGTTTAGTTTCTGTAGGCTTTGAAGATCTGTATCATTGACAAACTGAAAGAAGTTATTTGTATAATAATCAATAGGGCTTACCTGGCTCTTGTTGGCTGCCACCTTGGCAAACAGCGCCTGAGATACCTTAGCTCGCTTCATCTCCTGCTGGATCTCATCGTAAATAGAGGAAGTGATGTTGACCAGTGGTTCCAGTTTCAGAGGAAGGTCAGCATTTGGACCAGAGGGCTTAGACTACAAGACCCCATAGGGATCAGGTTCAGAAGAGTAAAGAAAAAATGTTATTAAAAATAACAAAACAATTGTTTTCAACAATTACTAATCCTAACATAGAAGGGTAAAAGTAGCCTGTATTTGTATTAGTGGAGCACAGAGATGGACACATGCAACAGGACAGGCATTCCCCTGAATCTGCTTAGATCATGTTTGAATAATGGTCTATTGATTTTAGTGTTTTTTACATAAAGCGTTTGAAGTCATTTTTCAGGCACAGGCAAGTAATCTCACATTCCCCAAAAACAAACAATAGTAAGATAACCATATACAGACATAATAATAACAGTAAATAATTGCATTCTCTAAAACTAGAGGATCCACATGCTTTCCTTGTGTCAAGGAAATTGTTTTACTTGAATTCTTTTACTGATGCTTCCCATTTTTGAACTTTACTAATGAAGTTTAAAAATAGAATCCTGCTGAAACATTGCCCCAAAACAATTTTTTTTTTTAATTTAAAAATGTCATTTACCTTTCATAATCAAATCTAGATACAAAAGCCTAAACATTGTAGGAAGGCAAGACAAAAAAGTAACAGCTTTAACGTTGACAATAACCATAAATCTTAAAACTGACTAGTCATTATTGTAAATTTTTTTCCTGTAAAATCTTAGAGGTAATTAAATTAAAGCACATGCAACACAAGCATAAAATCATTTCCAAAATCATTTTCCATCAAATTCTAATCATAAATAGTGTGTGTGTGTGTAAGAAGTGACGATTCTTACAGAGTTGATAATTTTGTTCTTATTCTTCCAAATAGATGCCCAGGCGTCAGGGGTTAACTGTTCATCCATGCTGCGCTCCCACACTTTCTGTGTAGTATAAAAGAATTAGTAGATTTCAATTTCCAATTAAGCATTTTATTTCTAAATATGGTGTTACTAAACTTAATACTGAAAAATAGTTTGTCATGAAAAGTAAATAAAACAACTAAAACAATAATGTAAGTCATGTTTTTCTTTTATAAAATGGCTCTGCTTTGAAATACTTTTTGCTTTATCTGTTTAGCTTACACCCACAAATATGTATAACCCAAACATCTAATCAGATGAGACAGACCTAGACAGAAATCACAACAATCTCAAAAGCAAAAAATGGAAAGACACACAAACCTGCAATGCAGGTATTCTCATAATGGGCCTGGAAACAGTGGTTACCTGAGATAGGCGGTTAACCCCAGGACTGGAGTTGGAGTTTGGGACCAGACCAACAGGAGGGTTCATACTGCGTTCACGCTCTTCCTGATAAATCCTGTCTCGTTCAGCCTCAGGAAGGTTGAGAAAATTCTGCATAGCCTTGAGGTTGACCAGAAGAGATTGGGAAGCTGTACGAGGATCTTCCTCTTTTCTCAAAATCTCTGACAACAGGCCCTGGTGTTGCACGAACATGCACACAAAAGCACATGAAAGCAAAATTAGAACAACCTAGATTTACAAGCATACACTTGAAAATATCACCAGGTCTTCACCTGCACCACATCATCTCCCACCCACTCTTTGAATGGCTTTAATGGGGCGTAATTTAAGCCTGCAGAGGTTCAATACACCAGGTGTGAAGGCTGCTGAGAGGGCGGAAAAAAAGACTGATATTGCCCATGCGCTGGAACAAGCATGCTGGGCCTCAGTGCAGTGACCTGCAGATTAGAAAACTCTGTCCTAACTCTTTAACAATACATCTTCACCATTGACCCTTTTTTATTTTGATAAATTAAATCTGATTTTATATCATTTGAACTCGGAGTCCTTGAAAACCTTGGAAAAACATTAGTGACTAAAAGTTACTTAACTGTGTAAGTTATTTACCTGTGTGCGGTTGAATGCCACCCTTGCAAACACAGCTTGGGAAACACTGGCTCTCTTGAGCTCATCGCGGACCTGTTGATAGATGTCTGATGAGACCTCAGCTGCTGACGGATTGGATCCTTGCTCTCCAGGGCCACCAGATTTACTGGGTCTTGGAATTGGCGGGTGGTTAAGGAACTGTTGGTTAAGAGCTTGTGGGTGCTGGTGAGCTAACAGGCGACTGACGGCCAGCTGCTGGTTGATGAGGTGAGCCATAGCTATCTGTTGCTGCATTAGCTGTGGACTGAGCTGAGGTGACAAGATGCCTCTTGGTCCCAGAAGAGGCTGCAGGGCTGTGGGAGGAGCTACCTGTGTCCGTAGTGGTGGACTGTGATGGAGCTGTCCACTATGAGATGAGGGTGGCTGTGGCTGTCCTTGGGATGAAGCCTGGGATTGAGGGGTCTGGGGTTCTCCAGAGCTACTTTTCACAAGAGACCCACCACTGCCCAAAGAACCTAATTGAGACAGGCCAGGTAGGTGGGGGGGTGGACGCTGCCCTAATACACAGAAGTCCACCAGTGTGTCCCTCTCCACTGTAAAAATGAATTGACTTAAATAATTAAAATTTTCCTTAGATTGTTACTAAAAATAACAAGTAAAAGGCACCATTCCTTTTAATAATGTATTTATTTAAAAAATAAAAATACTCACCTTTGATTTCAGAATTCTCACGTATTGGCCACATCTTCTCAAAATAATCACCTACAAAAGCAAATAAGTAGATCATCTCACAGGTAATATGTAACTTGAAGTCAGTCTCTTTTTCTGTAATTTATGCCTATGGTGGTCAATTAATAAGATTTTTCTATAGTCACAGATAGTGGCCTGTGGCTGTTGGGCTTAAGGAGGTAGTAAACAGAGCTTAAAGCAGGCTTTATGTAACCCAACACTGCTTGCTTTGTCACCTTCCTTATTCTGTACTGTTTTTTCTGTCTCTTTAAGCCATGCTTGGGGTTTGCTCAACACTTTAACCTGTCCTGTGATGTCAGTATGTTGCTTTTGAATGAGATAAGGAAAGAAGAAAATTGTCACAGACGTTTAGATGCTAAGAGACTCAGCAGAGCTGAGCCTCCTGCAGGGTGGTGGGTGTACTGTGGTTTCCATTAGCCTGAGAGGTAATCTGTGGTTCACCTGTGCAGTCACTGTACAGTCAATGTACAGTCATTGAATGCACTGCATTGAATGAACTTTGAAGGTTTTGGGAATGCATGACCTTTACCCTAAAGCATGTGTGTAATTCAACCAGAAAGCCTTACATCACAAGCAAGTGACATCATCGACTAGGAAGTAATAGTATGTAAACAAGAGCACCTCTGTAAGCTCTTTATCACATGTGTGTCTGTATGTATGTGAGAAAAAACAAAAATGCAAGATTTAAGACCAAAAAAAAAGCTAAAAGTGGTGACAGAAGACAGGGTTTAGGCAATGTGTTTATCCATACTCCTGATTTATTTCTGGCACGGTTACACACATGCACTTTGTTAGCTGCCTGGGCATGGCGCATGCTTTACCAACGTGTGTGCTCTGCTCTTGTCAGGCTGTCTTTATTATTGAGCTGCAGGCCTTATGTCCTCCTCACTTTCGGAACTAAGAACAGGAAAAACTGAACCTTTAGTACAAGCACTGAGTACCTGTTGAAAAGGTCAGTTTAGCAAACCCAAGAGAGAGGCTGCTGCCACTAAACAGACAATAAGCAGATGAGTGGTCGAGACCATCACTCTTGCCTTCCAATCACAGAATTACACTGTTAGGGGATGGCACCCTACAAGGTTGTGGCATTGGGGTATTCTTTATTATGGTTGGTTGGGCTACCCTGAATACATTTACCTGATACTACAGACTAGCTAGGATACATACATAACCCAGAAAGATTTTTTATTTTGATCTTGGTCTAAATCTTCTCATAAATTAGATTCACAAGTATAAAACAGAACTATGTTACTGCTTATCTCACCTTTAACCTTTTTATACTTCTTATACCAGCGGCCAAACTCTTGACACTTAGCAGTGGACACATTTGCATAGTAAGAACTGTTCACTATGGAGGAGATCATACTCTGGAAAAGATCAGGAGTAGGACAAGGATAGATATCAATGCAAAGAAATTACTGGTGACAAACAGCAATGAAGACTGAAAGCCACAAACTGATAGGAGGTTTAAAAAACACACACTGAAACTCAGCATGCATAGATACACAAATAATAAAAGTGCTATTTTGCATAGATGTGAAAGTGTTTTTTAGGGCTTGCATATACACACCTTTAAGAAATGGAAAGTTGAATGTTACTACTTTTACTATAGTTTTTGGTCAAAAAGTTTTTTTTAGAAAGTTCAAAAAGAGTTACAGAGAAAAAGTCATCTCTTTACCTGGGAGAGTGGACATTCTTTAGCTAGTGTGCTCTGGTTCATCTCTTTCAACAGATCTTTAAGTGCATTGCGTACTGTTGCATGATTCCACTGCTCTGATGGAAGGTCCTCAAGTTTTGCAAAACTGGAACAAAAATAAAGAAATTCCTCTTTCTGTATATATTGAATAAACTTGTACACTAAGTGCAGTGTTGGGATCACCTGTCCATTCATTCATTTATTCATCTTCGGTACCCACTTATTCCCTAACTCGGGGTCACAGGAATTTGCTGGAGCCTATCCCAACACACAATGGGAGAGAGGCAGGTGTATACCCTGGACAGGTTGCCAGTTTATTGCAGGGCCACACATAGACAAACAACCACACACTCACACTCACTCCTATGGGCAATTTGAAATCACAAATCAACCTAATGTACATGTTTTTGCACTGTGGGATAACACATGCGAGAGAACATGCAAACTCATTTTGTGAGGCAACTACACCACCGTGCCACCCTCATGTCAATTCACTATTTATCAATTATGCATATACAAATAAAAGAAATATTCAATTGTTTTCATTTCAGGTTGTTAGAAAACCCAAGTTATTTGCACATGGCAATTAACAAAAAATATTTCTTCTGACAATAAGAAGTATGTGACTCAAGACTACTAAGTATAAAAATGTTTTAATCCTATTCTAGGTGTGCAATTAATGACTGGACCAGTGTACAGCATGCAAAGCCTGTGTTATCTCTGTAGGAATTAACTGCTGGTTAAGGAGTCCAGTTCTTCCCGACACAGTCAGTATTGATTACTCTAATAATTATAATCTACCAAACTGTGAAACAACATAACTATCATAGGTATGTGGCTATTTTATGGATAAATCCTTTAAACTTTAAAATAATTTATTGAATTCAGTTATTAAGTTGAACACATATCATTCACTAGCAGCCATGAATTTTGAACTTATTCGTAATAATTTAGCCATAAATTGCGTATGCGCTGTTTAAATTTTTTTTTTTATATCTCATAAAAATATGTTTAAAAATAAAATGTACTATGTTTAAAATTTTTGTAACATCCATAAGAGTGCTAACCCCTTAGAGAGCTGTGACACCTGCTGTTGTTATAGAGAGCTGTGACACCTGCTGTTGTTAACTACCTTTGTAGTTGAATGCGAAGTGTGACCATGTGGAAGACATCTAGCAGCATGTCAGCCACTGTGGCTTCGGGTGCGTCTGTCAGGCAGTGGATAGGCAATGGGTTCCAACGACCCACCTTAATGATTCCTTTGAACAAAAGAGTGAGAAAAAGAGAATCCATCAACATTGTTTGATTTAATTTGTACCAATTTCTGCAACATAAATCCATTTCAGTTACACAATTAAGATAGTCAGTCCCACCCACACAGTCAGTTATGGCTAGAATGAAAAGAACTGTCACTCAGCAATTCTGCCATAACACAAAAATCTGACTTTGCAAAACATATATTTGCAACACAAATATTTGCGAATAACTTTTAATTAGAAAATTAAAAGAGTGTCCAAATAGACCCAAATAGACACAAGTGTCTAGCTGGATATAAACACTACACATATGATGAAAAATAATAGAAGAGGGGATACTTATGGATATAAATTTTAATGTTAACTGTATTGTATATTGCATTACATATACAAGGGTGCGGACTGGGAGTTTCTCTTTCTGCCCCACTAACTCAACATTTTTCTGTCTTTCCCTGTAGATTAGTTCATCCCAGGGAGTAAAAGCAGACAGCAGAGAACAATAGTGGTAATGATAAGGCCTTATCTATTAAACCCTTATCAGGCAGGGAAGAAGCACCTGACACGCACATTGGCGGCTGCCCCATTAAAGTGCGGCTTACTGGGACGCCACTGCTCCTTTTACAGCCTGCAGAAAAAATGCTGAAGAGGCTATGGTTTGGACACCCATGTCTACCCGTCCATTAATGGCCCCGCCATAAACGTCAGTCAATGATTGTTTGATTAACCCAAATTGACCGTTATAAATGCCTCTTACTTAGCAAAGGATGGGTTGGCCATTTATGACCCAGAAGTAGTCTATAAAGATGTACCTACTGGGGGGATGATCTTCATGAGTGCACAGCCGTCATCTTAGTAATATGAGTGTCATTTTGTTGCCTTGTAAATAAAACAATCAGACTGTCTCTAAGCAACCTGAAGGGAGGAGTAAGTTTTCCTATTTAAGTCACCTTTAACCTTTAAAAGACATTTGACTGAATGCAAAAAAAAACAGATCTTAATATCTTAGTATCTCTTTGTATCTTATTAAAGTACAAGTGTCTATTGATCACTGGTGCACATGAATATGAATAATTAGGTATAGCTTCGTGAATTTTACAGAGACAAATTTTATGTTCTGAAAGCCCTTTTTAGAATTATGAATCATTATGAATTAATGAATGAAAGAATAAACCTTATTATTGTCTTAATATTTATTTCGTAATTAGGCGCTAGCAGATGTCCGTAATCCTGTAAAAGGTGGGAAAAATGGACAATGGATAAATAAATATAGTTCTAAAATATATAATCTATAATTATATTACTTTTCTTTCAAAATTACTTAAATCTTAAATCAACTTTCTCTCTCTACCTCTTGCAAAACAAC
The DNA here is from genome assembly GCA_026260075.1 of Sisor rabdophorus. Taxonomy (NCBI): domain Eukaryota; kingdom Metazoa; phylum Chordata; class Actinopteri; order Siluriformes; family Sisoridae; genus Sisor; species Sisor rabdophorus. The sequence goes on along the minus strand of JAOTQW010000038.1, from coordinate 12,923,962 downwards.
CTTTAAGACCAGTCTGACTGTACACTATACACAGACTGCCCTTTTGACAGACACTGAAAAGCTATATGCTGCCAGATCGTCTAATCTACATTTACATTTACTGCATTTGGCAGATGCCCTTATCCACAGCGACTTACCACTGAGCAGTTGGGGGTTAAGGGTCTTGCTCAGGAGCCCACAGAGGTGGTTTGGTGGTTCTGGGATTCAAACCCCTGTCTTTTTGGTTTCAGTCTAACACTTTAACCACTAGGCCACACATTTTACTCATCCTACTGGATCTTACAGCTGCATTTGACACGGTCAACCACAAGATTCTGCTGCCCACCCTTAAGACAAGTGATAGTTGTGTAAAAGTTGATGCTATTTGTTCTGTTCATTTTCTCCCTCTATACCCACTTTTTTGATAAAATAACTTTCTCACATGTTTCTCCTACAATTGTTATGCAAAAGATGCCCAATTTCTTTCTTTCCTTGTTCACACTCCATTAATGGCAGCTCATTAGTTTAAAATAAACTACAGCAAAACTAAAATGCTCTTCATCCCAGCTGATTCATCAACTTTCCAGTATTATCAGGGACTATTTGCTATCTCCAATTTGATAACCGCTTGCTACTTTAGGGTAATCATGAACAATTAACTATGCTTGTCCTTACATTTTGCTAACTTGTCATGGTCCTGAGGCTTTATCCTGTACAATATCAGGAGGATTTTTTGGTTCTTTTGTGATCTAAAAGCACTTTTCTTATATTGCTTTAAATATGAGTATTTGCTAAATGTCAATTTAAAATGTAAATGTCTTTTTTAATTTATTTTTCCGAAGCATTAAATCATTTTTGTATTACATTATTTACCTATTTTTCTAAAAGATCCACAGAGATAACATCTATAAAAAATGCCTGTTTAACATAAACATACAGAAATAAAATATCCAGCTAAAAAGGTGGTTGCTAATTTCCCCAGGTCTCATTATGGGTAGGCTGCAGTCATGAAAGCTAAACAATGCAAATCACATTACTGTCCACTAAATGAGAGACAGGCATATTATGGCCAAGCTTCTTGTCTTTCTTTCTTTTTCTTGTGCTTCAGGCTGTTTCTGTAAGTTGAGGAGGTCCAGCTGTAGAAGTGGCTTAATAGCAGACACACACTGACCTATCCCCAGCCAATACACCACTGCCAACACTAGTTAGCTTTGGACAACTGTTTTATTCAAAAGCCAGTCAGCTTATTTGTATCTCTTAAGTTTGTGACAGAGTTTGAAAAACAGAGAAAAAATAACATGGCCGAAACTCTCCATTCTTAATTAAAATATATACCAACAGTCCTTTGGGATATGTGTCTTGAATTTGTTCTCTAATGTTATCTGTAGAAATGTATTCCCCAGATATAAAATTTAAAAACTAAGTGAAACAGATGCGGTCAATTTGTGTGTTGCCACTCCCCCTTCAGATCCCTCTCTTTGTGTCTTCAGACCATGTTTATATTACCGGAAATCTTTGATTTCTGTGGGATGAGCCTGTTTGACTCATTGTCTCACTGTACAATGCTGCATGTATGCCGGCCACTGACTGAGAGTGTATACAAGCCACACAAGCAGGATTACTAAAGCAAGCATCCAATTTACACAAACTTTCTTCACATATAGCTTTATTAAAAATACCAACACCTAGAGTTATTACTGTGATGATTTGACCAAATAAAATCCAAAATGTCACATTCATTTAATAGTAAACCTCTACTGAGAGGGAAAACTTTGTTTGACAACATATTTTACTGATGTTCTTTCATTAACACAAAAAGTGCATAAATACTCACTCAAACCTTGTGGTAAAAGCATTAATGAATCATTTTAACTTGGAAAGCTGGAGTCCCCCCCAACCATTGTTCCAATTGCCATATTAAAATTCCTGTTCCCTGTGATAGTCTTTCTTGTGGGAAGCTGGTGGCTTGGCTTCATCTTATGTGTACTGATCCATGTACAATTATATATACAAACAAAATCCCTTTGCACATACTATCTCTCTCCCTCTTGTAATTTCCACGAAAATGCATAGATAGAAATATACTTACCCTTACACATACACACACACCCTTTTTTAAGGTTTAAGTGTCATGGTTTTACTAAGAAGAAAGCCACCAAAGTGTGTTTGTTGGACAAACACAGCAATCCATACATATCATATTTAGCTGGGCAGAAACTCCTACTGTGTGAATATAATTAATTTGTGTGTCTGTTGAATGCTGCCATAGGGTTCATTTTTTGAAAGTAGCAAGTATTTATGAGATTTGACCATAACATTGAGAAGTTATTAATACTTCTTTTCTCTTATAAACAATGGATTTTCAAATTTATAATGTATACTGTGCAGAAGTCTAATGGATTCTGTATTTTTTAATAGTGTAATTTTTTTATAGTGGGTCATAGAGCAGAACTCATATACAAAAATCTGGTAGAGTTCAAGGCATCCAAAATGCTAGCATGTGCCCTATTAAAAAATAGAGCATTTTTCCATTCAAGTGACCCAGATGGTGGTTTGACCCTCAGGGACCACATGTCAAATGTGGCAGGGCAACAATGCACTTCAGTAAGCCATCACCACTGTTAATTGTCTGAAGCCTTAAACTACATGTCTGTCTATAGGCTACTATAAAAATACTCCAACCCTTATAATTGAAATAAACAATATCTACCAGTTAATTGCTGGCCAAGCTAATTAAAGAAAGGCCATGTTGCTGGGAGAACTTAAATACACTGCTAAAAGAGAGCTATGCAGGGCACAATTCGAAATAGCCAGGACGCTGTGTAATTTTGGTCTTCAACCACAGTGGATAAATGTATAATTTAAGCCAGAAATTATTCATTTAACATAAATGCTTATTTAAAAAACAAAAAGTATTCATTTAATGTGAGTTGTCTTTCTCTTTCTTTGCATTTTAGGGAAGGGAAGATTAAAAAAAAGGCCAACTCCTTGATGTAAAAAGAGTTTGTGTGCAAGGCACAGGCAGACAGACAGACAGACAGACAGACAGACAGACAGACAGACAGACAGACA
>JAOTQW010000038.1:12886884-12903151 GCA_026260075.1 Sisor rabdophorus | reverse complement strand
TATATATATATGTTAAAGTTTGGGCATATTAATCGCGCATGATTAAATAAATCAGTAGTCAAATATATGGTTGTTACTGCGTATTGGTGTATATGTATTTCCCCTTAATAAATAACCATGATTAATATGATTAATAAAGAATACATTTTTACTATAAACCAAAAACTCCTAAAATGCTGAAACAAAAACTCCTTTTAAGTAGTTGTGAACGTGTCTGAATAAAAAAGGCAAAATACACCGCCGTGTTACGGACGTCTGTTCAATTGTTTATTTAACATTCTTCTGAATTTTTAGAAACTAATTTAAATTGTTCATTTAATACGGTTTAGAACTACTATACACAATATGATACAAATTATACAAGGAAAAACAGAAATGTAAATTTATTGTTGTTTATTGTATGTCGCAGTTTGTAAACGAGTCAATAGTATATAAACTAAAGTAATAGGTGTAAAATAATTAAGTCATACAAATTATTGAGACTCTATATGATTAACATTTGCCGAGGATTTCATACACGTGTTCTCCCTCCCTCTTACACACACACACACACACATAGAGATGTTGGTTTGGATGGTAAGGAGTTTGGCTGCGCTCTGTGCGGTTATTCTTTACGGGCAGAAGGTCAGTGGTGGCTGTAGGCGAGAAAAGCCAAAACGTGTGTCTTTTATTACTTTCTTCTTCTATTTCTATTAGAATTTTGACAGTACCAAAATCCAAAAGGTGAGATTATAAACATGAGCTTCACGTTTTGTGGTTTGTGCGACAAATCTTAAACAGAGGCTAGCTGAACTGAAGCATAACAACCGGATCTGTAAATCGAGACGTGCTGTCGGCTGAATTATTATTATTTTTAATATTGTTGTTATTATTTTTGTTAATTGTAATATTGCAGTAGTTATCCTAGTATTTGCATTAATAATCTGCAAAAATATCAGTTAAAATACTTTTCAACAGCATATTATTATTATTATTATTATAAGTAGTAGTAGTAAATAATTCATTAAATTTATTACCTCATATCATATAGGTACACACAGACACACACGTATAATGGGTGCAATCTTACATATAACAAGCCCATTCGTTTGTGTAAATAATGTACTGTGGACATCAGCTTCAGCTTTTACTCCACCAACATGAGTTAGACAATATTTTATGTTAACAGTTAAATAATAATGTAACAGGAACACAAATGACAGCCAATAGCTGTCTTGCGTGTTACTGTTTACTAATATCAAAAGATTAACATCAGTAACTGAGTCCAAAGGTGCTATATAACTGCATGTCTGAACTAGAATGCAAAATCTGATCCATAGTTTTCATTTAAATAATTTAGCATGTTCCACAGTATTGCAGTACTGAAGATGTAATAGACCTACTAAATGTCTGGCATTTATTATACACATAAAACAAGACCCATAATAAATTTGCACGAGGTAAATATAAGATGCAAAATATAGAGCAGATGGAAAAAATAAACGCTTTCAATGTCTAGAGGGAAAAAAGTGCTCATTGATCAGCAACATCAAAATAAATGTTTGTGTAAAACTTTAGCTATTCTGAACTTTGACGTGGCTGCAGCTTAGAGATAATGGAAAACAGTGTTTTAGTATGGAGTTGTACTTACTGTTCACGGCGTGTTGGTATCGGGGCTGGCCGTTGAGAGGACTCTGTCCATTGAGTAAAAGTAGTGAATCCAGGGCTGGGCTTTGCTGCTTTGCGTCCGGATGAAATCGGCTTAGTGGAAATATCTGTGGGCTGAAATGGGTTCGAAGATATCGGCTGTTTGACTTTGTGTAAGCGCGAGACTGCAAGCCAGCGTCTAAGGCGGTAGGGATGACTGGTGACAGCACAGTTAAAGAAAGAGAGGGAGAGGAAGAGAGAGAGAGAGCGCGCGTGAGAGAGAGGGTGGCGAAAGAGAGAGAGGGGGGGAAAGAAAGAGAGAAGCAGGGGGAGAATTAAATATATGGACAAAGATCTGAACAGCCACGCGACACAAGTTCTCTGTAACGGAAGTGCGGTCGCTTTATGTCAGGCGCAGGATCAAACGACCAGTTCAGAAGCGCAAAGCAAGAAGATCAATCGCGCGCTTCACAAATCGACTATAAACCCGGTTCTGAACGTGGATTTTTTTTTAAATAAAGAAGACGAGGATACGCCGTTGTCGACCCGCTTTTTGTTAACGACCTATTACAGCAGCAATGTCTTCTTAAATAAAAGATCGAGGTCGGCCGCGTGTGAGTGTGTCGCATTCAATCTCTCCCGTGCCAGCGGCTCACTGTCGGACAGTGAGCGCGGGAGAGTGTGTGTGTGTGTGTGTGTGAGAGAGAGAGAGAGAGAGTGCGAGAGATATGGAGAGATGGAGAGAGAGAGAGAGTGAAAAGGGGGCGGTGGTCTTAGATCAAGTTATTAATCCTATCATTGACATATCTGGCTATAAAGATTCACCGAGTAATAATTTCTTTAAATGTTTGCTTGTTTTTTTTTCAAGTTCACACAATAGCTGGACCATGATACGTAAACGCTATTTGTAATAAAAAAGAAATTCTGGTTATTAAGGGCAAACACTAATCTGCATGCAGAGGCTGATGTATAAATCGAAAGATATCTCATTGAAGTTTATTCCAAACAGGTTAATCAGTATTCAGTCATATACAATCGAAAATGACCAGAATTCTAAGATTATTTATTCATTCATTCATTCATCTTCTAAACCACCTTATTCTCTAACGCGGGGTCACGGGGTCTGCTGTAGCCTAACATAGGGCGAGAGGCAGGGGTACACCCCGGACAGGTCGCCAGTCTATCACAGAATTCGAGGATTATAAACTGCTTTTTGTTTAACAATGTCGCCGCGTATCCACGTCTTAGTTATCATAATACAAAGGCAGAAAATTAGAATACCAGTCTCAGACAACCCCCCCCCCCCCGGACAACGAAGACTGCTTTGGGGAGGGATTCTAACTGCAACTGGGTAATTTATCTGCCTCTATCTGTCTGTCTTCCACTTTCTCTCTTATTACTTTTGCCTAGATTAGGTTAATCTAATAGCCTAATTAGCGTCTAAATCCAGTAAACTAATCTTCTGTCTAACCGAACTGCTGCTTGTTTATATAATATAGCATGCAGAAATGTTTAAAATAGAGGACCGAAATCCCTTAGGATCATTAAATCTCAGATCCCGGGAAGCACCCAAGCATACAATGTGCTCCTCTGATCAATTTACACAATCCACCAAGATCGCGCAAAAGAGACCTTACCTTCCTCAAAAGCGACTCCAGATGCGCTCGGTCATTTCACAGAGCTACACGACTGCGAGTGAGCCGAGAGCTAAAAAACGCATACTGTGATGTGTATCATTATCTAGCATCAGCCCACAGTATTGGCCGTGCGATAATTATAGGCTATTATAAAGGCTATTATAGTATATCCACCATAGAAAGACTGCAAAATATTCAACTTACCAGAGTGATATTCATGGCAGGACAATGCGCACATCACTTTTCCCCAGTTAAGGTGTCTCTACCAAATTTACATGAATACCGACCATGTTATTTGGGGTTGACCACAGGAGTATTTCTTGTGCGAAAATGTGCGTAATGTCTTTCCCTGTCTTGATCACATGTAAAACATTCCCAATGCGATGTCTTTGGGAGTCACACAACAAGAAACACCTGTAGAAATGCCTATTAAGTTTGAAGTGAGTAAATTGGCAACACAAAACCCGTACCGTTGTAACGTTAAACGTGAGAACACTAAATTATAATAGACATCAAAATGGGGACTAAACTCGTGTTCATGTCTGCCAAAGCCAGTAAATCAACTTGATGTGGTTTACTTGTATCAAAAACACCCTTATCCATTACAGTTTAACCGTTTGTAAACATTAGACTTAAAACATAAACCCCTATTAAAGGCGTTTTCTAAAAGATTGGTAATAGTTTAATAATGTAGTTATAGTTTAGGAACGCTTCCATTTATAATAACAATAATAAAAACAATAAAAATTATTGTTATTATTATTATAATAACAACAAGAACAATAATAATCAATAACAATCATTATTATCATCTTAGTTGTTATTAATAATAATAATTATTATATTTCATTTTAATAATGCCCTAGTGCCAACAAGCTATGTCTACTAGATTAATCAAGAAAGTTTTAAGAGAGAAAAAGAATAAATCCAAATATTCGTGGCTGCTTTAAAATTCCATCAAACACGCAATGCCATTTTATTAATGTTGTTTTGTAGTTTAAAATATATTAACAATGATAACAAACTGTAAGCAACAATTTATCGTCTGGGTATAACTGCATTCAGAAAAGATAAATATGAATATAAATGTTTTGCTAGATGCGTTAGCCTGAATGGAAGAACGATTTTTACCTAGTTGTTAAGTTTTAAGCGTTATGTTCTAATATTAATGATTATTATTATCATTATTATTATTGAAATACTATATTGTTTTGTTCTCACTATTACTATTATGTTATTATTTTGATTATTATTGATTATTATTGTGATTATTGTTGTGCATATTATTATTAGTAGTAGTAGTAGTAGTACTAATAGTAGTAGTAAAAGTAGTAGTAGCATTATTTTTTATTGTTGACAATAATTATGTTGTGGTTAAAGCACGGCCGGCACAAAACCTTTATCTAGATTAGAACACACAAATATGAGCCTGATAAAACGGGGCCGAGCTGGACGACACGGCTTGAATACGCCGATATTCTGCTATGGTCACATGTGCTTTTTCATTCCCGTCAACTAAGGCATTTTTGAATTATGCATATGAAAAGATTTTAAAAAAGAAAGAAAAACGTTTTATAATTTATCGGTGAAACTTATAACCAACTTTTCAAACGTTTTCTCTCTTTTTCCAATGTTTATTTTTATACAACTTACCAAAGCTTTTTAAAGAGAAAAAAGTAATAAACTTTCTTTGTTTCTATATATTAAACTACTTAATCGCATGTATATTTAGGAACTCTTACTTCCATGCACACTAAAACGGTGAAACATATTTGATGCTGATATATTTTTTTATTTTACAAATTATTAAAGTGTTCTCTAAGCTTTCGTTTGTAAGAATGTATTCTTGCACTTAACTCCATCCTAATATTACATATGATATAAAGTATAAAGTTACATAATTAGTAATCACTCATCATTATAACGATACTATTAAATATATTAAATGCGGCTGTGTATAACAGATGAATAAAAGCACATCTTCCTATGTAGATGGATAGTATTTACATTTTTGTTTTTTATTTAATATAGATAATTCGCAATACGTTACGGTGGTGTGCACTTTCTGTTTCATTATGAATTATTGAGATGAAATATATTTAAACAGAAGGGCTGATTTGTACACACTTACGTTACATTTTCCATCTGGCTAAATCTCTAAGGAAAATTCTTGTCAACTTTAACAACTCAGAAAGCCTTTCCAAGTACAACTGTGTAAGGAAGACAAAAATCTGCAACTTTACAAAGAATTACTGAGGAATGAGTGAATGGATCTTTTTTAGAGACTGTAGTGTATTTAAGAAATTGAGTATAACAAAAAAAATTAAAAAAAAGAAAAATAAATGGATAAATAAAAAAGTTAAGGCAATAAAAGGTTAAATCTTAGTATCATTGTGATTGTGATATTATTTTCATGTCCAGATAAATTACCTTATAGGATTCTACAAATCAGTCTTTATTTTTCTTAGAGTATTATTTTGAGGACCTCCTTGTTTTTTTCTATCATGCCTTGTTCCGCTACTGTTATAACAATGCTATTGTCATGTTTTTATTTCCAAGGCTTCGGTAGCAACTCTCACAAAACGTATCGGTTCTACTGGAGGCTTAGCTTTTTTAAATATCGTTTAAAGTTAAGAAGCTTTATATTTGATGTTCTTGTGGTGACCCGAATTATAGACTATCATGCACCCCGCAGGGTAGAAGCTTGTACAAAATCATAACAGTGGTTATGCGACCTCTGGTTTGGAAATGTTTAAACATGAATGTTTACGTGATGTGCGTTTAAAGATTTAATATAAATAAAAACTTTAATAAAAAAATATTAGTTATAAACAATGCCGACCAGTTTAAGCTAAACTTAAAATCAATACATGCAATAAAGCTTCAGCTACAAAAATAGCAAGTGACAGAAATTCATTGTTACAAATTAAATTTTTCATACATTCTATTTACCTCCAGTTTTACTAAATAATTTTTAATCCAAATAATTATACAAATAAACACTCTCTTTATTATATATCAGATTACAAGGGACTAAATACGTGAACGTGTCTAGGAATCTAAAACCTAAACAACTGTCAAAATAGCACAATCTAGTGCTCGGTTTGGGAAGCAAACCTTGATGTCTCAGAAGCACACACAGACTTACGCACGCACACACACACACACACACACAAACACACAAACATACAAGCAAAAAACACGCACGCATAAAGTTTGCTGAATAGTAAATATAAATGTAATTACCCATTTTTAACCAAACTTTACATTATTATTAAAACGTGTCATTGTTTTGGTATCTATTTAGGAAAGGCTATGTACGAAAGAACAACAAAATAATTACATAAAACAAATTGTTTTTACATAAAGGAGAAAGCGAAAATGATAATCATAATAACAAATTTTGCTTGTTAACGAATATTTCTGTGTCCAAACTGGACTAAAGAAGTAGACGGTTAAATGCTGTAATGTTTTCTGGGTTAGATGGGAGAAAGGAGATGTCAGAGAGAGGTGCTCTACCTCAGCTTTAATTAGCAACGAAAGCGATTAACGACAGTGATGTAAAGGTGTGTACCAAGATACTGTCTTGAAAATTGAAATTATAAATCATTATTACAGCTTTTCACGTATTCTTTTATGCGACTGTGTTCTGATAATGTTTGTGGTTAGAATGCAACCTTACAGAATGCTTCGAGGTTTGCGCACTAACATCTCTGTATGTATCTCTGTATCCGTGCATACATTCAGCAATTTATTGAATGACCTACGTGAGACCTCAGGCCTAGCCTACAGGTCTTTAGTTGTAGAGATGGATCTTATATAACCTTCAGCCCCCCTCTCCGCTTTCGTCTTTACACATATTGGAGGGCAAAATAAACGGTTAAAAATGTGTCGCAATAGTTAAAATCCATTTATGTTTTAAATAAGAGAATCTAATAGGAGAGGCAGTGACGAAGGAGAACCTCCAACCTCAACAAATTACCTCCTTTAGAGGTCACGACTCACAACTTCCAAACGCTTAAGGTTCACACTAATCGGTCCAACCCCAAAACGAGGGCTGCATGGGCGATCAGTAATCCAACAACAGCATTATTATTGTTATTATTATCAGCAAAATTATAATAATAATAATTACTACTAATAATAGTTGTTGTAGCAATTACTTATATGTAAACACATTTTAAAAAGCTTGTCAGTGATGGCAAGCAGGTAAATTTACAATAAAATCTATTTAATAGTACTATTTTTTTATTTGCAATATATTAATTGTTGGTCATGTTAAACATTAGGACCAAGTGTGACTTTCTCACGCTTTTCCCAGCATTAGTAAGAGCAAATCACCGCCTAACGAATTCTAAACCTCTAAGCCTTACATTTCTGTACTTTTCTGCGATCCGTTTGACTGGGAGTTGAAATTAAATCAACGTTGAGTTAAACGCAACTAGCACAGAGGGTCGGGGCTGCAGCACTCTGCACTGTGTCATCGGCCACAAGTGTTTGACAGCTGAAATTATCTGTAAATACTTCATTAGAGCATGAGTTAGCCCTTGTACCGTATGTCCTACACCTCTGCTAAGATCATGCAAAAGAGAACAGACAAGAAAAACGTGGGTCGTGTTTTAAAATAATTCTGGGGAACAGAACCGAGAAGTTATATTTATTTCTAGGTCTAATTTCCTAATGAATTCTTGGAAGTAGTCTATTCCGGAAAAAAAAACTCGGGACCCACACGAGGTGTTAAAATAATTTATGTGCTGTGACGATTGCTTTCTGATTTTATCTTGTTTTATTTTGGAAGGAGAACATTATTATTGATTTACAGTCAGAATTCTACCGCCTATGATTAGTCCTAAAGCAGGAATAAACGCGGTTTAAGTAATTATACAAGCATACAAGCATATGTCAGGCTTACTATCCTGTCTGCTTAAAAATGTAATATATTCTAAATACATATTCATGTCTAGTATATTGTTTATCATTATTTTTTGGATTACATACATACATACATACATACATACATACGTTATTTTTTATTTAGCAGTTTCAGCCACTGAACTCAATGCATGCTTATCACCTGTATAATATAGTCAGTTATTGTGACCACTATATCTAAGTTAAATTTGTTTAACTTTCCACTTCAAAATTCATACATTATAAGAATATGATCTGTCTGAAACCTGCAGAAAACTTGCATGTCTAGTCAAAGAATCGACATTGACAAAGACACACCAGACCGAGCATGATAAGTTCCTTATTATAAAAGGGATGTGAGTTTGCAGGTGAAAATGAAAGGCTTAAAACGAGTGATGCTAATGCTGTAAGTGGTGCAAGTAACTCCAGATAGCTCAAAGTCCATTGCCTTGGTCTAGAGGTAAAAAATAAATTCTGCATTCTCGTTCCAGAAATGGACTGCAATGGACAACAGTCTGAACACTGTAGACATATTGGAGACTCGAAGAACATAGATGGTTCTTGTTTTGCTTTGGTTTAAAATACTCAACTAAACTAAAAGTAAACAAAATTTTAAAATGCTTTTAAAATAAATACAAATATTTGATTGTACTGATTACTTTAACACACATGGTTTATTTCCAAACAAATCAGCATGTGCTTATTACTCACCAGGTTTCATCAGAGTACTGGGGTTATTAAAAATGCACAGGATTTATCTTTCCATGCCGGCATCCTTGTCTTGCATGTGTTTCACTGAATGCATGACTGGCAAGAAAATGGACTTGTGGGTAAACAAAATGGATGTACAACTTTGAAGACCTAAATGCGGAACTTCCCATGACTGTTAGTGTCAATCATTTACTGAGATTCACAGCAAGAAGACCGTCACAACATTGTAAATGCTTCAGTTTTGGTTGTCAAGAGACACCAAAAAAGCACCTGATTACCCACCGCAGCACACAAATTAACAGTGAAATTGATTCGGAAAATTATGATAGAGTCCATGAACCTGAGGTTTGAAGTTGATGAAAGGAGGCTGTTAGAGGAGTGGCTGTGGAATCCAGAGAGGAGACGGAGAAGGAGGAGGTCATATTTGTTTAAGTAGAGAAGGTCACAATCAGTGAGCTGCATCTACTATTAAACATTACTAAGACTAGCCTTTACATTTTAAATCTCTGTTGGCACTGTGAAGTTTTCCAGAGCAGTGAACTAGATTTCTGTGGCCAGAGAGAAAGAGAAAGGAGGGGGAATTGGAGCCGGGTCTATTATGTCCTTATTAAAACTCCAATCATGTCTGAGAGCTCTGGTCTAAAGCAACCCCCAGTCACAGCACAAGATGGAAGAATTTGATATGTCTGCTTCACCAGGATGCCACTAAGACTTCATTTCATGTTGTTTCTATGTATGATGACATGTTTTGAGAACATAAACATGAAACATGATATAAGCTTGGACTTTCCTTGCACAACATATCAATATTATATTTTACATTTGGTAGACTTAGTATAGATAACCAACAACAATTCTATTAAATGAATTAAGTTAAATGCCAAGAGACCTGCAATTTGAATATAAAATTTGTCTTTTTGCTTGCATATTTAAAAATCTTGTTAAATTATATAAGTAATCACAAAATTACATTAATGTTAATGTTTAAAATCTTCAGGTAGATTGTTTACCTGAGGGCTCTAAAGTGAATATAGATGATAATGATCTATGAGAAGAGATTGTAAAGGTCAGAAGTCAGAGTAGTCCTGTGATCCTGTGTTTGTTATTGCTTTCTTGCCCTTGTTCGGGTTAACACAGCATGTCCAACTCAACCTCTCTCAGCCTGCCCTGATGAGGGAGGGGTGACCCTCTTAAAGGTGTTGATGGGACCCTGGGTCACTAATCTAAAGTGCTAAAATGTTATCCTCTCTAAGAGAGGGCAATAGGCAATAGAAATCGCTAATAGTGCAGAAGTCCATGCAGGACATCAAGATGAATTACTGCTTACTACATGTGGCAGCTGAAAGTATTTTTTTAGGGACCTGGTCTATAGAAATAAAAACTAATCAGCGGGTTTATACACCTTGGAACACATTTTAAATTTTTTTACTTTTTAAAAAGCCATGGTTAAATACTAAAAAAAAGTAGGGAGACAAAACCTTTTAAAGACTTTTATGTGAACTGTCTCTCAAACATCATTAGCCTTCACCAATCAAAAATATTTTTTATGCGTTTACTGGACTGTACCCTGACAGAGGTATCAAAAGCATTCCCTCCAATCATTCTGTCTTGTCCATGGACCTCAGTTGAGCGACACAAGCTATTACATAAACATTCGCTCTACATTGCACAAACTGCTAGATTTTTAACAGTCAGAAATAATAACCACAAATATCCATAATAGCCCACTTTTATATACAAAGTCTGTGACCTATGTAAGTTAATCCTCCAACAACAATGATTTTAGTCGGCTAACACGTCACCAATGGCAGCTGGAGAAAGTAGATGCACTGCATTAAAAGTGACTAACCCAAACACAGAGCAATTTTAGAAAAGCTACAAACGTTTCATGCTACAATCACAGATCTTAGCCAAATTAATAAGTTCATGTACATCAGCATTTTTATGACTGTTAGATATCTATCTTTTTGTCACTCAATGTTCTCATCAGCTTCCCTATAGTGAATCCATTTAAAGTATTAGGGTCTGAAAAACTGTTGCCTGGTATTGGGGGAGAACCACCCTACACCTCACCCAACTCTTTGCTAATTCTAATGCAGAACACATTTAGATCCAGCACTCAAGACGCAGGCCCGCACCCAGGCAGAGGGGGCTGAAAGAGCCAGATAGGCCACTTAATCAGCCATTATTTATGGCCTGTGGTGGTTTAAATCAACAAGAGCAGGAACTGAGGCCAGGCCTTATGGGTTTATAACTGCTGTCAAAATAATCACATACAGATATATTCATCAGAGCGCACAGCAGTTCTGTTCTACATTCCCTCAGGGCCCGCCTCAAACCTACCCCAAATTTCCAGACATTATTGGCATTGCCCTATTATTAGTATATTTATAGCTATCAGATTTTTTCAAATAAAAAATTTACCTCCACTCACTGCACAGCATTCCCTTACTATTGGTTTTCTTTCTGTCATTTTTATGTATCACTTCTCTTCCATCTTCTTCACTCAGTTCCTAGCACTACGCCACAGCCAGCTATCAAATAATTGCCAAAAGAACTACAGTGTGTGACAGGTAGAAAAGTTAAAAGCATAGAGAATAAAAGTAACTCTGACCAGTAGGTTGGATGAAATTAAAACTGATTGAAATGTTTATATGAGATATACGTGACAGAAGGATCTGTTTTTAGAAACATTAGTAAAACTAATTTGATACTCAGGAGCAGGAATGTGTGTGTGTGTGTGAGAGAGAGAGAGAGAGAGAGAGAGAGAGAAAGAAAGACCGACAGACAGAGAGAGGGGGAGAATGTGTATGTATGTGCACTGCTGTGCCACAGGGAGGAAAGAGATAATGCCAGTGAGAGCTGTGATCGTGGGTGATCCAGATCCTTCCATGTGTCATTAATTAACTTAATAGCCTCCCAGCTATTTAGATGACAAAAACTCACAGATGAAGGGTGGGGTGTTTTGATCCAAATGCAGCCATGCAAATTAATGGTTAGACAAGCAGCCTGGCTTAGCATTACACCCTCAATGAAGGTGTTTATTTCTGACACTGAATAAAATAACTGATATTAGTTCATGTAATCACTATGATTATACCCACATGGGCAGTACTTATATTACATCTGTTTAATATAGTATTTGGTTAGCTTTTTTTTTGAAAAAACTTCATTGGGTGATATTTTTACCAACTTATATATCAGAATGATGTGTTTTATAAACCAAAGTGCAAATAATTTTTGATTCCTTGACTCAATGAAAGATCTGTCTGTTACTTATTAGTTTCTTTAGCTTGTCACCAAATGACAAAACCTGGGAAACATTACTGTCTTTAACAAGAACTTTAATGATACAGCATGACTGTCAGTTTGCGTTCAAAGATTTTTTAATAGTTATACACTGACTAAAGACTACAAGTGTTTGAAACCTGGTTCCACTAATATATCATTGATAGCCTTTCAGCAAAAAAAATCTGCCTAGCTTAGTTGTAAGTTGTTTTACAAAAAATCTGCCAAAATACATACATGTAGGTATAAGACATGCAAAAATCCTAGCTGCTAAAGAATAGTGTAAGAATGCCAGGGTTCAAAAAAGCAGCCAACACTTTTTTTTAGATCACGGAGAACCTGGTTTCTCTCAGCTGGTCTTTGGAGAACAGCGTGGAAACAGTGGGGGCGGAGGCAAATTTAAAGGTTCTTGTCAAGGACAAGGCCAACTTGCCTCTGCTTTGTGCAACAGGAGGTGGAATTATGACTGTGGAGTGGCTTGTGTCTGTAGGTTTGGGGGTCTGCTTGGAGCCAGCTCTGAAGGGATGGATAACTGACTGTGTTTTAATTTGTGGGCGAGTCTAAGGAGACAAAGCTCCTGGGAGTCTGACACAGGAGCCCAATGCATGCTGACTGACAGGCTCTCTAAAACCAATCCAGAGCTATATCAAGAGGGTGGAGAAAAGAAGCATAGGCTAATGCAGAAACAGAGAGCAGGAAGTAATGATTTATTCTGAGACTCATAGGTATAGGAAACAGAACCTGCCAGACCAGGTTTTCACACAGTTAAACCCACACAACCAAAAAGGTATGTATTGTTTTTCTGTATATAGATGCATAACATTCTTCTCATGCTATTTACCTCATTTGACTAAGACTGATGATAGTCATCAAGGATAGGGTCCCCTAAGTTTTTCTTAAATGGCAGGGTCATTAACTACCACAGACTTATCATGTTGAATACAGGAGTATAATTACTCTCTCACTCACTGTTTCTAATTTGTATCTCATAGGTTGTAATTAAACTATTCTACACTTAATAATAGTAGTGATTAAACAAGCATTGTACAGTTTGGAAATATTATGAAACACACTTCATTATACACAACAGATTCTGTGAGATGACCCTATTAATTATTCAAAGCTATAAAAGTCTGTGATCTTAAAACAGGGAAAAACATGAATTTACAAAGATTTACCTTCTGATAATCTGATGAGTTGTACCTTAATTTTTATATCCTATGTTAAAGCCACCAAAGTGAAGACAATAAGGTGTCTTATTAATGATATAATTGTTGTGGGCAATTAACCTTATCTGCACTAATAAACTATAAAACACTAAGATATTCTTTGAAAATTTGGCTACATCTTAAAAGTCATTTTAATGTGGGTCCAGTGAAGCTGTCCAGGCGGAAGGGCATCCATTTTATTTTGTAACCTTAATATAAATCTTAATTACTACTGTTTCGTGTAATGTTATTAATGAGTTAAGGTTTTGGCTTGGTGGTGTTGCTAACCAGAAGATTGTTGGTTTAATTAACAGAACCACCGTTACCACTGATGGGACCCTTAATCCCACAATTGCTCATTTGTAAAATGAAATAGATTTAATAGATAAGACATTTGTAAAATGCTGTATAAATGTGAATATTAGGTTATTACTAAATCCCTTAAATCATTTACATAATTAAGTATATGCCCTTATCCAGAATGTACAAAAAGTGCTTTAAATTTCTATTAATGAACAGCTCAATACTCGTCACAAAGTGTGGCAGAAATCCAAAAATTGTTGACAAAAAGGGCAACTGTTTAAAAAAATAGTAACTTCTATTAAATGGTTTCAATCCAAAATTCCAGTGACCTGAAAATAATGTTAAATTATTATTAAAGTTTGTTCATCCATTCATGTTCTATCCACGCTTATTCCCTAGATCAAGGGCACTGGGCTGTGCTGGAGCCTATCCCAGTACACATAGGACGGGAGGCAAGGGTACACCCTTAACAGGTCACCAGTCCATCAAAGGGCCACACATAAATGAAACACCCCGCCACACACTTACAGCCAATTAAGAGTCACCAATCAACCTAATGTACATATTTTTGGAATGAAGTACCCTAAGAAAACCCACACAAGCATGGGGCCTTCTTGTTGCGAGGCGACCGTGTTAACCACTACGCCACCATGCTGCCTCAATAAAATGTTAAAGAATGGAAAGCATCAGATAAAATATTACTCTAAAGACTCAAATAAGATCAAAAATTTAATTCAAGGCCTTGCGATGGACTGGCGACCTGTCCAGGCTGTACCCTCCGCCTTTCTAAGCTTGTCATATTCAATAAGCCTAATAGTTAAATATTGTATGACTATATGATTAAGTGCCTGCTTTAGGATTAGGTCACAAATAGATAAAAGTTTGTCATTTTTACTGCCACATTTACAATAACCTAAATATTGCTATTCTATACCTAGACCCTTTACTTAGACTGCTCATGAAAGTTGCAGATTGTTGTCAAATTGCACTTCTTGTATGCTTATATTTGCACTCAGAAATACATATACCCAACCATATATACACTCCTACTCAGGCAGAGGTAACTCTGTTCAAGGGCCCTGCCTGCCCAGCATCAAACTAAGTGCTCCTGACAGCCGACCACACAGTTATTAACTGTGATCTGCCACCACAGCACCCAGGCATGGCGGCTGAGGGGAAGGCCTGAATGTGCTTCTCACCCACACAAAGACCGCTTTCACCAACTTGCTTGCCCTCAGCACCCCTTCACTCTTACTGTACTTCATTTGCACACATACTCAGACCTGTTTTAATGTGTCCTTTCATACAGCCCTGAAGGATGTTACTTAAAAATCGAGTGTTATGACAATTGACTGATGGTCAGTTGTGTGAAAGAAAGCCATAAACACAGTATAACTGGCATGGCACATATATGTGGTGTTTTCTCTGAGCATACTTTTGCACCTCCACTTTTGCTCACCCTTCCACTCTTTCCGGAGGATGTGGAAGCAACGAAGTACATTGGGCCTCTGCAATAGACAAAGTGGCACACAAGATTTGGAAAGGATTTAACTGGAAATGTTGTTAGGAGGTCAGCGATGAGACATAATGACAGCTAACTATGTTTAGCCCTTTAAAATATTTCAACAAACAGCGGCATCGTCCTCACTCTCCGAAGGGCCTCGACGCTGTCTGGGAAGAAAACCTCAAGCGGCTTTTTCTTGCCCGTGCTTCCCATAATTAGAGCCCACAATGTGCTGTTAAATAGTTGAGGCTTTTATTTTTTTTTTGTGTGTGTCTTTAAATCATTGGGATTCTATATAGTAACATAGCATGTAAGCCTTTCTAGTCCGTGGAGGGCTGTGCATACATTCAAAGCAGCAGCAAACTGAGGACACGGCTGACATGCATTATTCCGCACAAGAGCCGCCTTTTGTTTACTTCAAACTCCTTACCACAAAATTGCAGGATTTGTCCATCTTTTTTTGAGTTGTGTTTTTTCCCCAGCCCATGCTTTGTTGGTTAGCACATTTGATAGATAACAACAGAAATATGGACTTGTTTTTATATCTTAGGCATCACAAACTAATTTTACAATTAATGTATAGAAGAAAAGTCATTTTTGTATACCTATGAACTGAATATACAGTCTTACATTCTTGCACACATGATTAAACACACACTCAAAGTTAAACTCTATTACCAAAGCTACCGCCAAGGCTGAATGTGCTGCCAAGGCAGTGTAATCACAGGCTCTTCACCACTTCTGCCAGAAAGCTTTAACCCCTGTGTGTCTTTCACAGACTGCCAGTGCCCCCTTGAACTCTGTGATCACAGCCACTCAGCACAGGCCAGGCTCCAAGTTCATTTTACTCAACGATATCCATCCTAAAAACATCGGTCAGCTTGCTATAAAAAAATACTGAGGTCAACATTGCCCTCCTGTGGACATATACCCATAGCAACTGGCAAGTCCACACTGATGGAAGCTGCTATAATCACAGCAAAATTAATTCCTGTCAATTACTTTTAGATAATAAAGTGCAACGAAGAATTTAATTGTTTAAATATAAATTAGGTCTACACCAGAAAACAATTAAAATG
>JAOTQW010000038.1:12813947-12826377 GCA_026260075.1 Sisor rabdophorus | reverse complement strand
ATATATATATATATATATATATATATGGGTAGATAGATTTGTGGGCAAACAAATGAATGGATTACCTGTCTTAAAAATGTGTTTGATAACAAAAATTGTGTTTATAAACACAGCTCATGTTCAGAAGTAGCTGTCTCTTGGAGATAAAAAGCATCTTGAAAATAAAAAAAAACCATAATAATTGTATGATTAAAATTCTAGCTATTGAACATTTTGCAGGAAAGATAAACTTTTGACTGACTAATAAAATTGTCATTGTGCAAAATGAATAATGTATTTGTTAGCCAGAAGATTGACTGACATAAAAGATTTCAGAATAGAATCTAAAATTCTATTCTTCTAGGCTTGGCACATCAGGTACATTATAGAAAGCAAGATAGTAGCAGCACAAAACATCTCTGTGAGGCCATGAGATAGGCATTTGACCCTTAACTGCTCAGTTGGATAAATAAAGAAACATGATAAATGTATGTTACTCTGGATGTGGGTGTCTTTTGACACATTTATTAGCTTAATGAGACACAAAAACAGTGATTTACAGACCAAAATTCGCTTACAACAATATAAACACACACAGATGTATACTGTACAGATAATGATTAGTGTGTCTATTGAACCAAAGTCTTAAACTGTACATTGTTTTGCATTTGATCATTATGCGATTCTAGATATAAGAAATGTGGATGAGAATAAAGGATGGGTTTCTCTGTGTTTACAAATGTTACATAGCCATGCCCCAAAAAGGATTTCCAAATAAAAATACACTTTATCATAACACACCATATTTCACTATATTGCCAACACATTCCATCATCCAACTTGAAGTTACACTAGTTAGAATTCCCATCAGGTATCCTATTTGTTTTTTATTTTGCTCTGTTCTTTTTCAACACCCCATCTGTTTTCTTTGGCACACAGAGCTGACATTCACCTTGAGAGAGAGAGAGCATTTAATAAACAAAGACCCTGCAGCTGAGAGCAGCTCATTGCAGCACTGTGGAGAAAAACACAAGCTAAAAAAATAGGGATAGCCAAAGGAAGCAAGAAGACGAAAGAAAGACAAAAATGAAAGGCGGAAGGAAGGGATGAAGGAAGAGGAAGAAATTGTTTGTTAAAAAAGGGGAAGGTGGTGGCTCGTGGTTTAGGTGTTGCCAATTGTAAGACAGGACGAAATCGAACCCCAGTACCACCAAGCCACTAAGCAAGGACCTCAACCCCAATTGCTCAGCTGTATGAAAGAGAATGCAAGTCTGCAAAAATGTCATAAATGTAAATGTAAAAAAGTCAACCCACACAAAGTTTGGAGATTTAGTGGGAGATAAGCAATTAAAGGTATATTTGGGAATTGCAGGTGTTCAAAATGTTTCTCTTTCTATTTTAAATTCCTAATCTGAAGGAAACTCTTTGTTGGTGAGTCCAAAATACAAACATACAAAATTAAAAACTCATACCAGCCACCCCCCCCCACACACACACACATCCAAACAGTTTAGCAAGTTTACACCAGAGGTTGAGTGTTGCTTGTTTAACTGGCAGGTGGTAATGAGGGGACTGTGTCACACTAAGTGCCGCGATGTATATGTGTGTGGGTTGTGTGTGCGAGCATGTTTAGCAAGTAGTTGGTAATGAGGGCACTGTGTGTGCATTAAGACCTGTAATGAGGTGTGAGGGAGAAGTGTGAAAGACTTTATAGGCAGTAATTACTGAGTTTGATTTTGTATGTACATTAGTGTGTGTTTGGCAGTGTATAAACAGCATACATTAATCAGTTCTAGTTTTCGAATTTGTGCTAAACACCAGGAATTAAACAACACACCTGGCCAACTCTCCAGAAAAACATTTTAGTTTTAGAACTAACAAATATCCATGTGTTCCTTAAAAAAGCAAGGGTTTACCCCCTAATGAAATAAACCTGAAAGATGCAAAATGTGGGAAAAAAGGATATCACATATGATATGTAATGGGAAGTAGACTCAAAATATAGAGGGATTCAAACTAAACAGAGCAGTTTATTTCAAACTGTTATCAGCCAGCCAATGAAAAAATCAGCAGAAATTGGGAAAAGTCTTTAAGTCTTGAGTGCTTTGGGGAATCGACTAAGAACTTGAAGACTAGAAAGTAAGAAAACAAAGGTGACCTTAAAACTTCGAAACAACGTGGGAAATAATGAGAGTTATTACCTCCACAATGGGAAACCAGACAATAAGTCCATGTAAGTGGAATGCTTGTGTGTGTGTGTGTGTGTGTGTATGTGTGTGTGTGATTTAGGAAAATGATTCAGGTGCGAGCGTTTATAACTTGGGTGAGTGTGAGCATTGATATATATACTTTAAAGCCAAAAGTATTCACTCACCCAACCAAATAATCAGAATCAGGTGTTCTAATCACTTCTATGGTGTATAAAATCACCTGGGCATGCAGACATTACAAAAATTTGTGAAAGAATGGGTCGCTCTCAGGAGCTCAGTGGATTCCAGCGTGGAACTGTAATAGAATGCCACCTGTGCAACAAATCCAGTTCATGAAATTTACTTGCTTTAAATATTTCACAGTCAACTGTCAGCTGTATTATAAGAACCTGTATGTGTTTGGGAATAACAGCAACTCAGTAAGACAAAGCAGGGTAAGTAGATGCTGTGGCGCATAGCATAGGTCGCCAACTTTCTGTATTCGTTTGAGAATCGCTCAGACCTCCAAACTTCATGTGGCCTTCAGATTAGCTTAAGGACAGGCTGCAGAGAGCTTCATTAAAAAAGGATTTTTTTTGGCCGAGCAGCTGCATCCGAGCCATACATCACCAAGTGCAATGCAAAGCCTTGGATGTTGTGGTGTGAGAAAAGCTGGCACAGGACTCTAGAGCAGTGGAGAGGCGTTCTCTGGAATGAGGAATCGCTTCACCATCCGGCAATTTGATGGAGTCTGGGTTACCAGGAAAAAGATGATTGTCTAACTACATTGTGCAAGTGCTAAGTTTGGTGGAGTTGAAGGAACTCCGAATGCTTCAGCATACCAAGACATTTTGAATTCTTTGATCCCAACTCTGTGGGAACAGTTTGGAGCTGGCCACCAAGCAAGGTCCATAAAGACATGGATGACAGAGTCTGGTGTAGAGTCCTGACCTTCTTTGAATTATAGCAGAGACTGAGGGCCAGGCCTTCTTGTCCAATTAGTGTATAATCTTACAAATGTACTTCTGGAAAATGGTCAAAAATTCCTATAAACACTAAGCTTGTGGGCAGCCTTCCCAGAATAGCTGAAGCTGTAGTAGCTGATAAGGGTGGACCGAAGTCATATTTAACCCTATAGATTAGGAATGGGATGTCACTTAAGCTTATATATGAGTTAAGTCAAGTGATTGAATAATTTTGGCCAACTGTAGGCAGAGGAGGGATAGTGGAGCTCTAGGTATAAGGTAAGAGCAAGTCTTGAGTGAAGGTATTTCACCCACTGTTATGGAATAATGAATATGGTATAGAATGAATGAATGAATGAATGAGTGAATTCATTCAATAAATGAATGAATGAGTGTGAGTGAGTGAAAAGGAAGCAGAGGCTAGGTGAAGGCAGATGATTCACTGTGGGGAGCCCTGAAAGGAACAGCCGGAAGAACACAAGCGAAAAATTATTCTTTTGATCACAACACACTTTTTTTACAATGAAATAAAAATAAAAATTAATAATGACATGTTTTAAAGCAAAATCTCATGGTCACATTGTTCCCTTCCACTACTTTTTGCTTACTTTATTGGTAACATTTTACTAACACTGGCTTTATTTTAGCAATGCTAAAGTTTATGCATATGTGCAGGATTTTGCCATAACGCTGAAGCCACACAACTGATTATATAGATCATTGCAAGGTCTATGTAAGATTGTATTTTACTTTAATTGCTGATTTCTTATTGATAATTTATTAACACTTCTTAACACAATAGCTTTTTTCTAAATAAAATAAAAGCAAAAATTGTCAGTCATAGGTTATAAATATTATATGCTGACTCTTGCCTGCATACACTGCTTCTCAGTTTTAAAGCTATGTTTGAAACAAAAATAACATGTTATCACTAAAAATAAAAGTCTCTGAAGGTCTTTAACAACAGCAACACACCATATTGACACTGATTACTATAAGGTGAAGACCTTAAATGCAGAAGAATGTATTAGTTTTTCTTAATGACATGCAACTTTCATACTCATTGATTTAAGCACACAAAACCACTTTTATCATATTTCAACATCACAAAGGTAAAGAATGGAAAAAGGTCACATGTCACAGCATCACTGCGCTGCCCTTACAAGCGCACTATGACCCCAGCCTAACCCGGTTACGACCTCTCCGGGACACCCTGAGTTTGGGGAAGCCCTTCAAGTGACCTCATCAATTAAGACATCGATGAGCTCCACAGCAGTCAGGTCCGGCATCCTCCATCACTCTTGCTTTCTCTTTATCTTTTGTCTGTCTCTTTCTCTCTCAGCTCGGCTTGCCTGTACACTCCTCAGCCAGACAAGTGCCTCTTATTTTGCTACACACTTTCTATACCCCTTCACCTCTGATAACCTTTATTTGCCCTCTTCACACTTCCTCAGTAAGTTCATCTTTCTCTGTATCTCTCAGTCTTCATCTTTCCTCCCATCTCTTACTCTCTCCCCATATCCCATTTAGTGGGATTAATTTAATGATATATCAGAAATCCAAAGCTTTTTTGTAGAGAGCAACAATAATTTCTTAGGGTTGGGTTAGGGCTAAAAAGCTATAAATAAAGATTATTATAAAATGTGAAATGTAAGCCATATACAATATAACAGAATCAGCAGTATATGCTATGCATTATCCCATACAATATCTATTACTGAACAATTCAAACTTCTATAAAAAGGATAACTATACCTCATGAAGGATTTAAACTAATGACAGTAAAAAGGAATTTAAATTTACATTTTATTTGTCATACGCAGCAGAAAAATACCTTTACTGAAATCTTATATTACTACAATATACTTGTTTAAGGATTCCTTAATCACGCCTATTAAAAGTAATGTTTGTCACTAATCTATACAATATAACTTTATATTGAAGTAAAAAATTGAAATCGCTAAAAATTTCTCAAATTATTTATTCTTTTTGTTAATGTGTGACTTTCAAGTTTAAAGCAGAATGTGACAGTGCCACAATCAATAATCAGCATATGTAAAAAGCTCTGATTTCTGATGTATATGGAAATCCTGATGGTGGTCCACCTTTCAGTGGACCTCTTTAAACCACCCTCCCCATTCGTAAAATAAGGGAATCAGCCGCGGCAGGGAGGCTTAATGATCTCAAGGCTTCATCTTCTGTATGATAATCCCAGTATCCAAAAACTGGGAAAACGAGTAAAGAAGCATAATCCTGTTGTTCTTTTGTGTCACACATGCTCTTTTCCCAACACAAGACTACATCCACCACTGCACCAGATTGGTCTTCTTCAAAAACAATATTCCCCCCACTTTCTCTCGCTTACCCTCTGTCTTTCTTGCTCTGTCTCTTGCTCTACCTCTCTGGAAGATTATTGAAAATGTTTTTTAATTGAGACCCCACTGCAGTGTGGGTGGCATGCAAAATTATGTCTGAGGATATGCTGTCTGTGTGTGTGCATGTGTTCAGGTTAAGATTTACATGCCATCATGCATTTAGCTCATTGTATCAGAAGGGACCTGTTGGTGTCTACCTCTGCCATTCAGTGTGCATGTTTATAGGCATATGGCTGATCCACCTCCAATAGGTTCATGTAGGCAGAAAACTTGGCCATTCAAAAGGCCATTCAGGCACCAAAAGAGGGACACCGATTACCATGTCGTAACACAGTGGGAGGAGACAGTGGGAGGGGGATGACGGGGGAGGGTAAAAAAAGATCAGCATGTATGAATTTTGTTTAATTAATCTTGGATTACATTTAATTTAATAATTGATTAAATAATAATAGTTTAGTACAAAATATAATTATTTTACATTTATTTCAGTTGGGATAATTCATTGCATTCACCGTATACATTTAGTTTAGACTTTGATTAGTAATGTCATAAGATTTGAACAAAAACGTGTTATATATATTTTTTTATTTTGAGCTAAAAAAATTTCATTAATTAATTACACTTACTCCTATGGAAATTTAAAAATGTTGACTCAATTTCAATGTAGTTTACCCAAACTTCACAATTTTTTACAATAGCTTGCTGTAAATCAGTGGCTGCTATTTTTATATGGCTGCTATATTTTTATATTGCACCGTGAAGACCTTCAGAAAAAACAGAACAGATTCTATGTGTTGATGATGGTTACACTGTCATGAAACAAACAGATCCGAGTAACATGTGGGGAAAAAAGAAAAAAGATTTCGATTGGGCCACATAAGCTGCAGTGTTAATGAAGCCTTGTATTGGCTCAAATGGTTAAGGCACTGAGACTTCTGTGCAGTTGATACTAAAACACTGCCTAATTACAAAGCTATGAAAGTAAGTATGCACAAAAACAATTCAGATTCATCAAACTCTGCATAGGGAGAATAGCACACATATTCACCTTCTACAACCCAATTAACGTAAAAGTGAGCGCACATGCAGTGGCTTAGTGGTTAGCACAGTCGCTGCAGAGCAAGGAGGTCCTGGGTTGAATCCCAAGCAAAGGGTCGTTCTGTGCAGAGTTTGCATGCATATTATGCAAAGTACCTGCAAAAAAAAACAAAGAACTGCTGCATGTGGAGAGAACATGAGGTGGTACAGGTGTCAATGACACCATTTGAGCAGAGAGTTGCCTCTATTGTAGGTGACACTACTGAAATAGGATACAATGCTGTGAGACATGGATTTACACCATCACTGCCCCGAAGGTATATAATTTTTCTTCAGTTTGCGTAACTTTGACAAACATAGCTTACTAGCTTACTTTTCAAATGGATGCAGTGTAGCAGAATAAAAGTAGCCCAAAGATTTTAAACTACGTATCTTTTGCATTTATAAAAATGTTTGCCAGCATTAATAGGAAACAGACTGAAATCAGTTGAGATGTACTTGTGTTTATTTGGCAACAGTTTATCTGTGCTCTCCGTCAGTTTGCTCTGTCAATTGCTCTGATTAAATAAGGAAAATGGTCCATCATTGCAAATTGAGCTAGAGTATCCGGAGGTGCAAACTCCGCATAGAAAGACCCTGCGCCCGGGATTCGAACCCAGGATCTTCTTGTTATGAGGCAACCGTGCTAACCACTACGCCACCGCACTGCCTACATCAAGGCTTCAATGTCACATAATTACACTTGTGCATAATATTTACATTGTAAGCATATTGCTGCGTTAGCTGGAACTGTGTTAGATGTGTATATGTATTTTATAGTTGATTACTGAATACAATGACCTAAACCATACAGTACGCTACACCTTTATGTACTTAATGTTACATGCCTGCTACTTTATATTTTTTATTAACATTTTCCTGAATAACAATTATTTTCCTTTTACAATATCTTTGCAATCAAAAGCATAAATGTCCATAAAGTCCCAAAGTTCAAAAACTTCCTTTTGTAAAATGTTCACTTGTATCATTGTATCAACAAACTTAAAAAAAAAATTAAAACAGTGTCCTGATCTCATTAACTGTCCCCTGTCTCCTTTTATTTTTGCCTCCAGACAGAGATCAGTTCCTTAACCTCTATCCTGTCTGTTAGCCTTGCTAACTAATGCCATTTCTGTCTACCCTAGTGTTGTTCTATTTATTTCAGCATGGCAGGCCTGTTAAGATTCACCTTTTTTGTCATTTAAAGTAAATAACCTTTCACTTGCTATCTTTTTACCTATCACTGTACTCCTCGTCTCAATACCTCTGACCCCCTCGTTCTCAAGATTTCATCCTTAACCTTCCACAGTCCAATTGTCTGTTATTAATTAGTGAAAACGGTCTGCCTTCTTCTCTCACTGTTCAAGCACGTATTTGGGTAAACTCAGATTAGCATATTCATGAACTGGCCAGCTTTGCAGTAAACGGATGGTCTCTGTTTTGGCCCTTGTCATTTTTATCTCCTACCGTACATAACCCCATTTGTCGGGGCCCTCACAACCCTATTAACGCTTCTGATCCCCACACCGCCAGGAGAGCCAGACAGAAGAGCAATGTTACACTTACACACCCCACTGCTGCCATTTTATGCTTCACTGAGCACCAGCACATTACCTGCCCAATAGTACACAAACACACACACACACACACACAGATTGTGTCTATGTTACAGCTTTATTTGCACACAATGGATTCTGAGAGATGAAATGTTTAATGAGGCCTGACAGAAAAACAGCTTAGCAAACATTCCAGGACCAAATAATGTCACATGAGAAATTACTATAATAAATCCATATGTCCGATATTGAAGATTCTTTATCAGCGTCATTAAAAAAAGTTCAGACACTAATTTGCAGTTGAATTATTTGAAATGTCCTAAGGTATTCTGTTGAACCTGTACAATATAGGCAAATTAGAAAAATTAAAAACTAAGGGGGTTTAAATTTAATTTGAGGCTATTTACACATCAGTTTATTTAATCTTATGCAACAAAAATCCAAATATTTTCATCATAAAGAGTTGGGGTTTATAAGATATTAGTGAAGTTGTCAGTGGGGGTGTGATGGTTAGCTGGATTTCCTACCAACAGACAGCCTTATTAGCCATTATTAGTCATTATTAGCAACGTCTATCAAATGCAGTTCTAGTTATTTCTTAACATTTACCACACCCAACACACACACATTTTCTCTCGGCCTCTTTTTCTAAAACACACATACATACGCACAGACAGCCACTCAAATGCTAGCACTCCCCACCAATTTGTAGCCTGCACAGTCACATTGTTTGTTGGGGCTTTGCAGCGGAGGCTGCTTCGTTAGCTTGGCCTTTAACGAGCAGCTTAATTGAGCTGTCTATTGGGCCACCTGTCACCCTTGCCTCATTAGCATACTAATGCACCAACATTGTGCTGCTGTGACAGGCTGAGAGAGAAAGAGAGAGAGAGTGAAAGAGAGAGGGAGAGAAAGAAAGAGAAGGGGGGGTTAAAGATTTTTTTTAGTCTAAATAAAAAAAGGAAGACCAATATTTAGTTTGTTTTCATATAAAATGGCAAATAAAATGTTATTTTCCTAATTCTAAGTTTGTTGGGGGGGGGTAAGAGTAATGACAGAGCTGAGCTCAGTTTAGTTCAGGGCATTTTGTTAATGGTCAAATAGCTTAACAAGTATTGTTGTGTGCTTGGGGTATTTAGTTTAATTCAAGACTACAGCTCTGCCATCAAAAATATTAAACTGAAATGTCAGAAAGAAAACTAAAAACGTAGTAGTTTTTAAAAAAGTGAAGAAAAGCACTGGGCTAAGGTCTAATAAAATAATATTTCAGGAGACAAGAAAAGCAGACACAAACTTCCACCTGTGTGCATATCTACACTATTCACTGCTTCTACATTACACTGTCTCAACCCCTGAACCTTGACTCTGACCTTCATGGGTAAAACCCTGGCCAGATGGAGAGCTGTCCTTTTCTGGGCAAAATGATTATGAACTCTGACCTGAAACAGCCTGACCAATCATTCTGCTAGCCAGACAGATCACTTTGGTAAATTAACACACACACAAAACACACACACATATAGAGCCTCCACTCCTATGCAAAAGTTTGCTATCTCACCTTAAAGCAGCTTAATAAGAAAAGGTTTTTATGAATAAGGTTGTCTACCAAATGACAAAAATATGTACTTGGAAGCAAAACCTGTTCCAGTTTTATTAGTTATTAGCACTTGGATTAGATTGCAGTCACCTATAATAACCGATAGTGAGTTCCGGGCCTTACTTAAGGGCCAGTAGCAACCTGCTGATGGTGGGGCTTGAACCCTGAAAAACAGCTTGTGGCACATATGTTTAAAAATATTGACCTCCTTCAAGTTCATGTCCATTCATTCACAACCCCCACTCCAAAAATAAAATTATAATTGAATTAGTTGAATTGGAGAATGAATCAATTTTAAACTGTCCTTTTTTGTCACCACCTGCTTTATTTTTGTAAAAATGTACAAATACTAACTAGCCTATAATTCATGAGCTTGATTCTGGTGTTGATATGCACTAATGTGACAGCAAAAAGCTGGCATGAGGAAGCCAGCCTTAACACAAAAGAGTTGAGGCACCACGCCGGTCTAAGGCCCTGCTCACTTCCAGTCCAACTGGAGAGCTGGATAAGGAAACAGTGAGAGAAAGTAAAGGTAAACAGTAAACACACTTATATTTGCTTAAATCGTCAGTAATGGAGAACAGCTTTAAAATATTTGGAAAGATTTAAATGGCAGATGCTGACGATGGTAATGTTGCAACACAATTTGTGAGTGTTCTTATCGTTTTACAAAAGGCTTATTGAATAAACTGTTTTTTTTACATTTTGTCAGAGACTACAGTCTGTAATTCAGGCTTGTCAGTCTGTACTCAGTCGTATTGGGGGGACAACACAAAGAAATGAAAAAGTGTGGCATGAAACAGGGATACATAAGACCTAGTGAAATAGTAGTGAGGGAAAAGAAATTCACATCCACACAGTAAACACTTTCAGCATGCCTTATGAATAACCTGCTCAAACAACCATATGCTAATCAATGCATCAACATGCTATTTACACGTCAAAAATCACTCGAATCTTTGCTCTCTTTCTATTCTTTTTGCCTCTTTCTTTTGCTGCTTTTTTCTTCCAAGCCCTGGCTAATTATCATGTGTCTTTCTCTTTGATAGTGAGTCTTTTCGGGAATTAGTACAATATTGCAGACCCTCCGCCCACTCGCTCTAAAGGCCTTGGTGCCCGTACCCCCCTCAGAGCTTTGCTGCATTTGGCCACCTTGCACACGTATTGGCCCCTGGTTTCTCTGTATAACACTTGTCACCAGAATGCATATGGAGATTGGAGCATCTATTTTAGCTGCTAATTCCCCCTCTACTTCTTTCTTCACTGCAAAGGCCCCTCACTGTGCACCTCCCACCATCACATGCAGAGGATGCAGGGACAGCCTGCTGAGAGCAACACAACGTCCTACTATTGAGGCTTATGGGGGTGGCCAAGGGTCAGATCCGTGCTTGGGCTACACTAACTGACAGGACACACTTTCTTAGGCAACTCAACCTCCCCACCCTTTTACCTATTAAGTTCTGGGGTTTCGCTGATAGTTTCAGACAAATTTACTGAACAGATGCAGATTGTCTAGAAAACAATTCTGGAAAGTCACTAACATTATCACATCTATAGTGGATGTGCTTTTTTCCTAGTAGGATGGGATCCTGGATTAACAGTCCTTATTTAGCATAGATCAACATTTCAATCAACCAATCATAACCACTTGACCATCATTAATGTGTCCCGACCGAACCCGGCTCAAGCTAGTTTTGAATCTTTACCCTTTGTAAACCAAAATTATAAAATAAATTATAAAAAAAAACCATTCATTTATCTTCAATATCCGCTTATTTCCTTAACTCGGGGTAATGGGGTTCTGCTGGAGCCTATCCCAGCACACATAGGGTGAGAGACAGGGGGTACACACTGGACAGGTCGCCTGTCCATCGCAGGGCCACATACAACCACACACTCACATTCACTCCTATGTGAATGCACCACCATGCCGCCCTAAAAAAAATGAAATACTTGAATGACGTTTGTAATACATTATATGCTGTACTAAACTATTGCATACTACGTATAATGCAGTTTAGTTAAGGCGTGTGCAATTTACTCGCTTTCATTACAAAAAAATATTTGATCCTTGGGCAAGGGGTCTTTCTGTTCAGGGTTTACTCCGGCTACTCCAGTTTCCTACCACAATCAAAAAACTTGTACATTATTTATGTTAATTGGTAATTATAAATTGCCTGTAGGAGTGAGTGTGTGTGGTTGACAAGAACTCTTTGACCCCGAGTTAGTGAATAGGAGGGTATAGAAGACTAATTCGTTTTTATTTTAATTTTATTTGTGTAGAGCTTTTTACAATAGTTATTGTCTCAAAGCAGCTTAAAAGATAATAATTAATTCACAGTGTGAGTAGAAGCTAGTTTTTCCCTGAAGAGCAAGCCAGAGGTGACAAAGAAAAACTTACATTATTAAATTGAGCAATAGGGGGTTAAGGGCCTTGCTCAGGGGCCCAGCAGTGGTGGCACTGGGAATTGAAGCCAAAGCAAATAGGGTTGTAAGCACAGTGTAGGATAGTCTTACAGTAGTGAGGCAGTAGCAGGACAGACACTCAACAGCATAAGCCAATCAAAATAAGAATGAGGAATAGAAGCTTTCACACAGGGTCTAATCCAGACACCAGCCTGCTAAACCACTTTTTTACAAATGTATAAGGTTAAGAAGTGCTCTGGGTGTATGTGTGTGTGTGTGTGTGTGTGTG
>JAOTQW010000038.1:12800369-12813847 GCA_026260075.1 Sisor rabdophorus | reverse complement strand
GTTTCTAATCCTGTCCAACCTCGTCACTCCTAAAGAAAACCTCAACATCTTAGATTTTTCCCAAACTATTGGCCTTATAGTAGCGCATATGTTTATTTGAAGTTTTCTGAAATATCTGAAAAGTTCTTTATATTTCCTTTGACATTTGAAGCTAATTTAAGTAGCAAATTTAAACCAATTTTAACTATATTGCAGTTATGAGTGTAGGTTATCCATAATCTATTCATATTAAATTTTTTTACATGATTTTACAATTTTTTTATAGTTAAGATCCTATCAAAATATTGCGCTAATTTCAGAATCTTTAGTTTATTTGAATAACTTGAATAATACAGGACACTAATTGTGTTTACTTCAGTTTATTCATCAGCCACATTAGCACAGGTGGTTCTACCACTGACAGATATATTATATTTGTTGTATGGATACAGCTATTTAAAATAGCACAATGAAAAAATAGAACAGCTTAATTTTCAGTTTTCAGAATAAAAGTCAGCCTAAGTTAAACGGAAAACCAGAGGTAGGAAAATACATATGATGAAAGAGTAATAAAAGTGAGAGAAACACCACTACAGACTGGTTAGATTTTAACTTTGCATTATTTAGATGATGGCAGGTGTGTTGTCATAGTTTCGATGTGGCGTTTTCTTCTCTTTGTCCCTTACACATGATGGTCACAACCAAGCAGTTCCTTGGCTACATCGTGCGGTGGAGGTTGAATCTTAGAAGTAATGAATAACATAGGAGACTCATAGCGGAAGAAATGGTCATCAACCACTATTGACACACCATCTGGGTTACACATGGCAGTATCAACATGCTTATATGGGATTGTTCGTGCCTCGGAATGGACATGTTCATGAGTGTTCACGTCCACATCATATACTTTATCACCTGTAAAAGTGCACAAAAACAGAAGTGTGGTTAAAGTAACAGACACATGATTTCATTTTATCATTGCATTGCTGTTACTTGATTACCTTGAATGATATAAACAACTGATTCATTGGGACAAATGAAAGCAGCATCTATATGACCCTCAATGTCCAGTGCCTCCTTAATTGTTTTGGGGTAACCTTCTCTGAGAGTATGAGGCTCTCCTTGTTTGTGTGAAATGTCATAGATGTACACTTTGTCATCCTGCAAGGAACCAACATATACCCAAAATCAATTATTTCTTTTTTTCTCTATTTGTTATAATTATTACATTTTATTAATACCAACCTTAACTATATGTATGTGATTTCCATGTGCAAAGGCGGCATCGATGTGATCATGGAGTCCTTTGAATGCAACCTCAATAGTGCCAGCATGATATTTGTCATCAACTTTACTGAGATAGTGGTGGCCTGGTGAGTGAGAATTCCAAGAGAATTAAAAAAAAATAATATACATACAAATTAAGAATGCTCTATCAGGTGGGGTATGATCCTGTAAAGGTCTTACAGAATCACAATAGTTTAAGGTTTGTTCATATGCTATAGGCATTACTGGTACTGCATCGTCTAACCTCTGAAAGCAAACAAATCATGATCACTGTCCTCAGTGATGGCATCTAGGTGCACATGGCTGCACTGCTCTCTCTCAATGTGTTGCTCCTCAGTCTTTTCACCTAATAAACAAGAAGATAATATTATTAAAACAGATCTAAATTTAAACACTGACATATCCATTCATTCATTCATCCATTCCTTTTTCTAACCCGCTTATTCCTTTATTCGAGATCACGTCGGGTCCGCTAGGAATTATCGCAGCTCTCTAAGTGCACACACACACACACTCACACTTATATGGGCAATTAAAACCAACCAACCTAATGTACATGTTTTTGGACCGGAAAACATGCAAACTCCGCATAGAAACACCCCTTGCCCGAAAAACGAACCTGGGACCTTCTTACTGTAAGTGCTAACCAGTTAGCCACCCTGCCACCCTCACTGACATTTTTTCCCCGTTTTTAGCCTTATTATTTTCACTTACCATAATTGGGACAGCTCATGAAGTATTCACGGGCCTCCTTTGGATATTTTCCATGAACCTCACCAGTATTAGGGTTAAATTTGGAGAAATCATGGCCATGCAGACAATAATAATGTCCTGAATAGCGAAAGGCTGCAGAGCAGTTGGGCATGCTTTTAAATTCTTTCTCATGGACCTCCTTGGTATCAATGTCAAAGTGGTAGATTTCATGGCCTGTATTATAAATGAGAAAAAGTGTGGGGTCAGAAAATAGAATTTTATTTTAATGTAACATTATTTGGAAGGTTTTGTTCAAAATTTAGTTAAATGCCATACCCTTGAAAAAGACCACAGTGTTATTGGGACAGTCAGGCTTGTGGCACTCCACTGCAGCATCCAAATGATCTGGAATACCAGGGAACACCTCAGAAATAGCTTTAGGGTAGCCTTCTTCCAGCTTGTGATTTTCATAGCTGAAAACCTTGTCATCCTACACAGAAACATATGTTTCTATTCAATTAACACAGCTTACATAGGGGGAAAAAAGAAAAAAGTATTAGACTATGCAAGAGAAAGTCAGAACAACATACCAGGAAGAAGAACAGATGCTCGTGGTGGTCAGGACTGTCCTCAATTGGCATGTGAAATGCTGCATCCACATGTGCATCCAGATGCTCATCCAACTCAGGAAACGTCTTATTCGTAAGCTCGCCATCACCATGAAAGCCCTTGAACACATGATTATCTAACAGGAAGCATTCACAGTGATCAATGTTTAGCCATTCACAGAGACACAAAAATGGAACAAACTAATTAAATTGTATTGGTGAACAGTTAAGTTTTTTTTATAAAAGAAGAAGGCATTATATAATGTGTTATAAATAGGCCATAGTAACTAACATCCTAAATCCCAACAATTTGGGAAATTCTGTAGTATGAATATTTAGCTTTGGTACCAAATGTATGTTTACTTACAAAGGCTAGCTAGCTCTATTTTCATTATTTTTACTTACCCTTGAAGAAGTAGTGAACTCCCTCCTTGTTCTCGATTGCAGCATCAAACACTAATTCCTTGCAGCGATCAAAGTGTGCGTGGTGATCATCCTTACTGTGGTGGGCGTCATCATGCTCGTGTTGGTTGTTGGCATGGTCATGTTCATGGTCAGAACTGACCCCTTCATCTGAATTAAACAGCTTTCTTATTTATTATACATTAAAAAATATCTTGTTATATTTTGTAGCAAAAAAGCAAAGCTTGTTGCTTTTGTTTTTGTACAGTTTAACTTTAGGTAAGCATTAAATGTACACTGCAAAGCAGACCAGGTACAACAAGTAACTCACCACTATGTTCATGATGATGCCTGGACACAGAATAAAAATGTATAGTATAAAAATACAGATAATACTTTAAATTTTAAATAATAATTAAAACAAATGCAATTAGCACATACGAGGGAGCTGCCAGGCAAAGAGAGAGAGCCAGGCAAATGGTGAAGGTCTGGATGAGTAGCCTCATGGTTAAGAGGATTCTCTGCTTCCACTGCAGACACAGCTCAGCTGGAGGAGGTACCGAATAACCTGCTACCCTCCACCTTTTATAGCCAGTGTCAGAGAGAGGGCCGTCAGATGAGCAACTGTTTGCACTAATTAAACAAACGCCCACAATTTGCTGATAGTAGCCAGAGAGTAGGTGGAATCAGCAAGACACCTTTAAACCAACATCATATGCTTATGCACACAATTTTTAGCTATTGACAATATACGAACCTGATGCCTACCCCACTCTCAGAGGTTGGTCAAGGTACATAGGGGACAATGAAAGTAGGTTATCATTATGCACTGAACTTTCATTTGAAATATGCCTGCATGTTTTAGTTATTGATGACATACAAGTAACACCAAATTAAAGACATTTCTGATTAGTTATTATCAGTATACATTGTTATGGAACTTAGATCATAAATCCCAAGACATTTAACGATTTAATCGATTCAAACTACATCTAAACTATGACCTACATGTTTGCTGCTTTACTTTTGTTAAAGACAACTGCACTTGCAGAATATAGGATTTAAATATCTGCTGCTATGAATATAAAACACTCAATTAGTGTATACTGTGTAATGGTGGTAGATTGCAGAGAATCAATTACATACTGATAAATATGCTCTGTTATACATTCAATGTATAGAATGATGAGTGCATTTTACACGATAAAAGCTTAA
This sequence comes from Sisor rabdophorus, assembly GCA_026260075.1. NCBI lineage: Eukaryota > Metazoa > Chordata > Actinopteri > Siluriformes > Sisoridae > Sisor > Sisor rabdophorus. Next base: position 12,809,663 of record JAOTQW010000038.1, on the reverse strand, counting down.
TCTAATGTTAGCTAAACAATTGGTTTTGTATGTCTGCGCATATCTTTGTAAACTACTTTATGAATTGTAATATTGAAATTGTTTCACAAATGCTATTGTATTTAAAGAATGTATTACTTTTTAGTGCTAAGAGTTATAGAGAGAATAGCCAAATGGCATTACATAGATGAAAAATCACCAGATAGTTCATCTTTCTTAACACCCTGTCTGTATAATGCTCAAAATATTTCTTTTTGGTCATCTGGATAAAATCACAGGGATCTGCTAAATTCTATACCAGCTCTTATTGGGTAAAAGGCAGGGATAGAGCCTGGACAGGTCACCAGTCCATCACATGACGCAAACACAAAAAGAACATGCAAACTCCACACAGAAAGACCCCTGCAAGCGATATGAACATGAGACCTTGCTGTGAGGCAACACTGCTAACCACTAAGCCACTGTCCTTATGCAACAATAAAGTGTTAAAAAAATATATAAATAAGAAAAAAAAACTCCAATAATTGGTTTTATATATATATATATATATATATATATATATATTTAACATCATTATATTTATATCTAAAATATATTATATTTAGATATAAATATAATCCAAAAGTCTTGCATAGCTTTAACAGTAATTTTTTCTTGTTGCATATATGTATAAGAAAACTAAAGCTATGCTATTTTGTCAAAAATAAAATTAAATAAAATGAATGACAAAAATGAACCTGATGATGTTCCTTTGTAGCTTCTGGTAATTGATTTTAAACCTTACTTTTAGAATACATTTAATTATTTAATTTGATTTATAGTTTTTTATTATATTTATAACAAAATCATATCCATGTTACTGAATTATACTTTAAGGTCTTTTGATGATCAAATAGTTCTGCAAATATGTTATTATAATAGACAAAGACTACAGCATCAAACTGTAAAACATTTATGTTACTAATGAAATGGCAGGAATCCTTTATAGTATTAATCGTACAACCCATTTGAGCTTAGACTGAATGCAGGGTTAGCAACCTTCCTATGAAATGGAAAACATTTCAAAGTCTGAAAATGAAAGGTTAAGAACCTTTTTAGATTAGAAAGCTAAACAAAAAAACAAAAAGCACTGCAGTAACCAGGCTGGCTTGAGATAATACAAGACTATGCCTATCCAGTGATCTAAGTAAAATTATTGATTGATGTTGATATGACTTTACTGTAGTTATTTGCAATGTGTAGCAAAATGACTGTTTGCAGCTGCTACAATGCATGTGTCTTTCCTGCATTAAATATATAATTTGGTATAAAGATTTTTTTTTAATGTGCATGACTCTAGAATATAGGTTTATGATACAGACTGAGTCAGTGACCGTGCGGACCCCACTTGAAGAGAAGCCAAGGCCACAGACTTGCTGATAGATCTACTGACCTATGAACCCTTCCAACAACGCAATATTCTGTGCAGTTGCATATCCCCAGTGAACTGTTGCACACCCTCTAAAACTACTTTTAAGATTCAAAAAAATAAAACCCAATCCACTTAAAATGTTTTTGCAGCTTCTTCTTAATTTTGAAGAGAAGCATTTTAATTCACTGTTAAGTTTCATGCATTGATGTGCTTTACTGAGGTTTTTATGTGCTTTACTGAGGTTTTTAGTTACATACAAATTGTTTATATTAATAATTGTTAATAGAATAAATATAATAAAAAGTCTTTTTTTAAATAACCTTTTTCTTACATGATAAAACATGAAATTGTACACTTTTGCTATTGCTTTTAAATAATTCTTTTTGGTGTTCCAAAATTTCACTTATGCATAGTGCTTATAGATTCAGTTCAATCACTGAGAACCAAGAAGGGTTTTAAGCTATATGTTTCAAGTTAGATTTAAAATTGTACACATGCACACAAGATTAACCCCTTATAATGTATACACAGCAGTGTAACTTTACATGGATGCTAGGAGATTACGAAGATACAAAAATACAGTTTTAACTCCCACAAAATAGCAATTTTTTCATGTTTTCTTTTTATGATTTTCAAGATTTATTGCAATGCATCCACTTTGGGAAATACTTATTTTTATAAACCCTGACGCAGTAAAGATCCTTTGCTCCAACATCTGTGCAGACTGATTACCAACTAGATATAGTTGGGCTCCCCTCCACGCATAGTTTGGAGTCTGGAACTCCACTTCTCGAGAGAGGATGGACTCTCCTTTACTCTAGTGTTGCCTACGTTGGGAGGCTGCGGGCCGGTGTGGGCATGCTCATAGCCCCCCAGCTTTGTTGCCATGTGTTAAAGTTTACCCCAGTAACTGAGATGGTTGCTTCCTTGCGCCTTCGGGTTGGGGATAGGTCTCTCACTGTTGTTTGTGCTTATGGGCCAAATGGCAGTGCCCCTTCTTGGGGTCTCTGGGAGGGGTGCTGAAAAGTGCTCTGACTGGGGATCAAGTTGTTCTACTGGGAGACTTATGCAGCAACATCGATAACTGGAGGGGTGTGATTGGGAGGAAGGAGAAGCTTCTAAATCCCGAGGGAGGCTGGAGACATTGACTCAGAGTGGACCATGTTTTCAGCCTCCATTGTCGATGTGGCTGCTCTGAGCTGTGGCCGTAAGGTCTCTGGTGCCTGTCGAAGCCGGTGGTGGTTTTTAGAAATACAGAATGCCGTCAAGCTGAAAAAGGGCCTGGCTGGCTTGTGGAACTCCTGAGGCAGCTGTTAGGTACTGGCAGGCCAAGCGGACTGCAGCTCTGTGTCGTGGTGGAAAAAGTTCAGTGAGGCCAAAAAGGACTTTCGGATGGCCTCAAGGAAATTCTGGCAAACCGTTCGATGCCTCAGGGAGAGTAAAGCAAAGCACTGCCAATACTGTTTACAGTGGAGGTGGGAACCTGCTGACTCCGACTGGGGATATTGTGGGACGGTGGAGGCAGTGCTTCAAGGATTTCCTTATTAACATCAATAAAACCCCCAACATGTCTTTCATTGGGGAAGGCACCAGGGGTGGATGAGATCAGCCCTGTACCTCAAGTCTCTGGATGTTGTGGGGCTGTCTTGGCTAACACGCATCTGCAGCATCGTGTGGCGGTTGGGAAAAGTACCTTTGGACTGGCAGACCGGGGTGGTGGTCCCTCCTTTCAAGAAGGGGACAGGAGGATGTGTTCCAACTATGGGGATCACACTCCTTAGCCTCCCTGAAAAAAAAATCTATGCCAGAGTACTGGAGTGGAGAATTCGCCCGATAGTTGAACTGGATTGGATTCAGAAAAAACAATGCGGCTGTTGAACACTGGTTCAGCTTTATACCCTCTTTAGGGTGCTGGAGGTTTCACGGGAGTTTGCCCAACCAGTCTACATATGTTTTGTGGATCTGGAGAAGGCATTCGACTTTATTATCTTAATGGACAGGATTTCTAGGTGCAGCCTGGGGCAGGGGGCGTCAGGGTTGGAAACCATAGGATCTTATCTCTGCTTCCTGTAGATGATTTCAGACCTCTAGCATGCACTGAGGCAGGATGCAGTCAAGTGTAAAGCCGCTGGGATAAAACTTTGCACCTCCAAGTTCGAGGTGATGTTCTCAGTCAGGAAAAGGTGGCTTGTTCTATTTAGGTTGCTAGAGCGATCTTGCCTCAAGTGGAGGAGTTTAAGTATTTTGGGCTTTGGTTAAATAGTGAGTGGAAATGGAGCAGAAGATTGACAAGGGGAACAGCAGTGCAGCTGCTGCCACAAACAGAAGAAATTAATAGGGAATCAAATAATTATTTCACTCATTCAAATGAAAATGGATGAAAATTTGATGAAAATTTATTTCTTTTTAGGTGTTTTTTTATTGTTATCTTGCAATTGTTATAATAAACCAAACAAACAAAAAAATATATAGTCTATATCTAATAATATATATACAAAATCAGCCAGAGATCTAATATAATTTTTATTTAATTTTTATTAAAAACAGTGACTGCCTATAAATTGCCTATAAATAGTTGCAATAAACTGCAATAAACTGGCAACTGTACCGCTGCCCCTTTGTGTGCTGGGCTAGGCTCCAGTAGACCCCAGTGAACCTGAGTTAGGGAATAACTGGGCATTGAGGAAGAATAAATGAATGAATAAATTAGTTAATTGATATTTGTGGATGTCCTTGATTTGTGATTGTTAGTTGCGACTAAATTATCATAGAATCATTACGTAGTTTTTTATGGATGGATAGATGAGTGGATATAATTTTTAAATCAGGTTAATATTTACAATATACACACCTTTAACACTTTATATAGTGTGAAAAAAAAATGTAGTAAAAGGAGTGAGTGGTAGACTTGGCAGGGCTGGGGCTGGTAGTCTTCCTAGGCATAGAGGTTTGTGCTAGTCTGGTGGAGCAGCTGCGTAAGAGCCCTCTGTTGGCACCAGACTATAGCAACATTTTAGCTAATTCTGCTATTGCTACCAGCCTAGCGCATCTTCACTGCCAGCGAAGACCCAGATAACACTTTTTAAAGATAAGTGTTTCAGGCCTGAGGTTTGTATTACATTTATAGTGCTGGAAGTGAAAAAAGTACACATACATCCATAGATAAAGCCTGTGTTAATAGGGTTTCTTTAGGTTTGTGTTTACTGAACATTACCAAATCTTTTATAAAGTATTTTATGCACAGGGGCCCAATGGTATCAGATATGAGCAGGATCTGGACAGGTTAAAGTATTTTTTTCTAAACGGTAATGGTGCGTGTATGATTAACAGCAATGCTGCCACCTGCGTGTTTGGTTAAATAACTGCACCACTAAGGACTGACTACCTACACGTTTAAAATAACCAGTAGATTTTTTTTTTTAAGTATATAGCTGTAAACTCTCCCTTTAAAAGTATTTTAGAGACCAAATAAACTGTTATCTATTCATTAATAGAAGGCAAGATCTTTTCATTCATTATGACTAATACTTACAGTATTAGTACCATGGTCTCTACACGAAGTAAGAATCCACCCTAGAACTTTGGAAGATCGAGCAGTGACGAGTATAAATCTGATCATAATGAATGAATGGATGCGGAAGGAAGGTGTCATGAGCGCTTCTCCTAGAAAACACGCGGTGGAGCTTGACTTGAAATAATTCTTACACACTTAAATAAGCAGAATAACACCTGGACCAAACAACAGGGCGAAACCAGCAACGGTTCAGCGCGGCGCATTGCGATGACGGTACAAAGAGTCACGAGCAAGTGTAACGGTAGATTTTATTACATTAATAATTAAGCCAGTTAATGTCAGTTTATTTCAATTCCTTTTGCGTGTTTGTATGTGGGTGGTGGCGCGTGTAGTCCCGTAGAGTCCATTTTTTCTGTATGTGACCCAGTCAGTAGTAAAAGAAAGCTTTCACCTGTATCAAACTGCTAACACTTTTTAATCCTAAATTCGCGCAATTTGGTCACATTTAATATACAGCTCAGCTGTTTATTGCTACCTTATCGACCCACCCTATATTTCTATGTTGACTTTCCATGTAAAGATAAGGAAGGGAGAAAGACGTAAATACACATATTTTTAGATGTGTATCGGATCAGTGAAGGTAAATGATGGGCGTGGATATATGGGCGTGGTTATAGCGCACGTGCAGGTATCACAAATGGAATCCTCTGATATTTACTGTGAGCAAACTGGTCATTTACGTTCCTTATAATTAGTATCATTATTTGTTTGTTTTTACTTTCTTTTATTTATATATTCATGCAAATATTTAAAACCTAGTTTAAAATACGTACACAGTTACAGTAACCTGTGTCTATAGGTAGAACAGCCATTTATTAGTAAAAATGTATATTATAGTGACTTAGGAGATATATTTAAAGAAACTATCTACAAGCCTTCCTCAAATCCTCTGCTGCAATTGGGAGAAAATGTAATGATGGAAGCTTTGACATGCCTACTAAATCTCTCTCTCTCTCTCTCTCTCTCTCTCTCTCTCTCTCTCTCTCTTGTGCTCTTTTTCTCTCTCATGCTTGTCATGCCCTGACTTGCCAGAAACTGGAGGGGTGGAGATAAAGAAGAACAAGAAAAACCGGTGAGCAGCTGTGAGGCAGAGGGAGCATGTAAAAGAAAGAGTCAACTCCTGTCAGCATAAACCCAGATACATGTTTGGAGGTCAAAAATACTTTCGGAACTGGTGGAAAAAGTAAAGAAAGAAAAAAAACCTCCAGAAATTACACATTTAAAAAGGACAATTACGAAGGAATGTGGGATCAGGTAAGGACTCGTGCTTTCTTTCTCTTTTGTCTATTTAATTGCTTTTTTATCTATTTTAACTTGCTTTTTGTTTCTTGTTTTTTTCAAGTGATGGTAACTGTTTAAATCAAGGTAATAATTTCTTGGTTATTTCGAGGTTTTAGCTTGGACTCACTTAGAAAGTGCAACTATTTGTTGTAAAAATTGGACGAGTAGTTTTATATTAAAGAAGCAGCCTATTGTACAAGTCAACAAGAAGTTATTGGTCTTTTCATTAATTTTTTTTTATCTTTTTAACAGGGACCATAGCAAACTGACTTCCAACTACAACAGAACTTGTACTCACCTATGGCCAAACACCATCTGAGGAATTCATTTTTTTTATTCCTCGAAGATATTTCAGTTTAGGACTTCTACATTTGTAAGCACTGTGATTAATAAAACTAAGGACAAAAATGAACAAAGGATTTTTCACTTTTGGACTGGCCATTGTGCAGCTTGTTTTGTAGTATGGAGAATTGGCTATCCACAGGCCTAGCATCTTTTTTCTGGACCAGATGAGGGGGTGCAGGCCAAGCTTGCTGCAGGGCCATCAATTCCACTGTCGGGAATGGGCCCTGGGAAAGATAAAGAGATACCTAGAGGCAAAAAACCATATCAAAAGGTTGCTGGACTCGTCTTATCCTCTGTCAGGTGTCCTGGTGTTGGGAGGTCCTGGTACAGGTAAGACGGCTTTCTGCACAGAGATGGTTTGGCCCAAATCAGAAGCGGGGAAAGCTAGCGGACTGGCATCACGCTGCTTGGCTTGGCACTACTGTAAACGAGAAGATGCAGACAGCATGGAAGTTTGGAGGTTTGTGCTGGGTCTGGTGGAGCAGCTGCGTAAGAGCCCTCTGTTGGCACCAGACTATAGCAACATTTTAGCTAATCCTGCTATTGCTACCAGCCTAGAGCATCTACACTGCCAGCGCGACCCAGATGAAACCTTCAAAAGGTAAGTGTTTCAGACCTGTGGTTTATGTTACGGTTATAGTGCTGGAAGTAAAAAAGTACACATCCATCATTAGATAAAGCCTGTGTTCATGGGGTTTCTTTAGGCTTGTGTTTTCTGAACATGACCAATTCACTTATGAAGTCATCAACTTGCATCATTTTGTTATTTTACAGATATTTGCTGATTTTTATTTTATGCCCTTTTTAAGATCTTAACCCATATTCTGTTAGCTGTGTTTCTTTATATTTGTTTCTTTCTCTCATATGAAGCCATGCAATTTCTCTATTTTTGCCTGACCCAGTTAGTTTGTTGGTCATACAAATAATTTCGCACCTTAGTTAGCACCTTGACTTTAACACTTAATATTTGTATTTAATGTATATGATATTTGTGAATTTGTGATCAAAAGCTTTGTGCTAAACCAAACCTGCTAGAACATATTTCTTTACAGTTTTACAACTTTATTTGCAGCATAACAGCTGTTTTTGTTTTGTTAGTATCTTGAAGCACTGCCCTGTTCTGTGACAATTTGCCAGGGCATCTGGGTTCAATCCTGCTTGTGGTTATTCTTTCCCTGTCTTTTTCTGACACCGATGCATTACTGGAAGCCACTCTTTATGCCAAAGACAGGAAAGGGGTGATTATTCTGCTTCTCTGGCACTTATATTTTTTGTTTATTTCCTTACCATAATTATGCACCCTATTGAAAGCAGTCACAATAGGCTTTCTAGAGCATGAATAGCAGTTACTTTTTATGACTTTTTTTTTAGGGGAAAATGTAAGAAAAAATGTCCCTACTGTGTGATGTTGGTGATGTCGCCATGTCTGTCATTGGTCTTCTATTCTTTCTCTCTTTGTCTTGTTTGTATGCTTTCAGCTTTCGCACATTGCTACTATTAGATTAACTTGTTTGCATATGTCAGTACAGGGGATCTTACATCTTACACACTTCTCCCACCAATTTACAAACTGCTGCTATATTTTCACCACACAAACAGGAGAAATTATTTGTAAACTGGGCATCCTGGGGGATCTAGCTATAAAACATGTTAACGTAGCACTCATAGGAACAGCATAAGTACTAGAGCAGGTTTTATGCTTTGTATCTTTTTTTTTGTCAGAATTCAGATCACTTTAATCTGAGAATTTTTAACGGACCGGATTAAGAAGACACACTAACTATTTTAAAGCTATTATATTTATGGAAGCCTTTATGTGTTACTGACCCTATAATAAAGTTAGTTTTTGCCTAAGTGGGCCATTGATGGTAGTAAGTCAACGCATAATGTAGCCAATATTATTATTAAATATGTTATTGAAAGTTGGTTTACTCTAGCCATAGTCATGTGTGGTCCCTTACAGAATTCATATATTCATTTTCTATACCTACTTATTCAAGTCTGTGACTGCTGGAGCCTGTCCCAGCACACAGGACAAAAAAAACAGGGATGTACCCTTTACAGGTCAGCAGTCCATCGCATGGCCACACATAGATGATGTTCACATTCACTCCTATAGGCAATTTAACATTTCTAAAATCAACAGCATAAAAATCATGTGTTACATTGAAATTTATAATGAATAAGGCTAACAGAATTAGCACTAATGTTGCTGTCTTAAAGTCTGAAAATTCTTTAGCTGCACAACATCGTACACAGACTAAGATGATAAACCATTGTAATGATGTGACATGATGTATCAATACATCTGCCAAGTACTGTAAATGTAAACTTGTGGCAATGTAAATAGCAGTGTGTAAAACTATCCTATGCTGCTGAAGCAGGACTAATAAAAGATCTTTATATAGACATTTTTTTAATTGTCCAATTATTTGTCCTTGTTCTATGTCTAATGGCAGAGACACATTAAATCATTCATTCATCTTCTATACCCGCTTATTCCCGACATCTGGGTCACAGGGGTCTGCTGGAGCTTATCTTAGCGCACATAGGGCGAGAGGCAGGTAGCACACCCCAGACAGGTCGTCAATCTATTGCAAAGCCCCCCCCCCACACACACACACTTGCATACACTCCTATGAGCAATTGAGGGTCACCAATCAACCTAATGCACATGTTTTTGGACTGTGGGAGGAAACCGGAG
>JAOTQW010000038.1:12761337-12779233 GCA_026260075.1 Sisor rabdophorus | reverse complement strand
CCCGGGATTCGAACCCAGGGCCTTCTTGCTGTGAAGCAACGGTGCTAACCACTGCGCCACCGCGCCGCCCTACGCATGCAAAAGTCCAATTATCATTTCATAGGAAGCTAGTGCAATAAAGCATATTTTGAATCAGCATTTTAGTGTGTGAGTAGGGTAAAGAAGCAAAAAGTCAACCTTTAAATTTTCGACACCCCAACACATTTTATGATCTTTACCCATAAATATGGACATCTTTTAAAATCTAATCAAACATACATTTTAGAATATCATAATACCATTATTATATTAATATGATTTAATTAACAGTTAATATTGCATATTACATTAAAGCTGATAAACAAAAGTGACAATCAATTGCAAGAATAAAATAGCAGAATTATTTTACTTTTATTGTTAATGCGTTTGTTCACAATTTCCTTACAATCTAAAGTATGCAAAACGGATCAAGTATCCATTTCGATCTAAATTATACAAAGGCTTTGATACTGAGATAGTTAATAAGCCTTAGGCATTTTAGATGGAAACACTACATTTAAATTGGTAGTAAGATATTTAATATACAATGATACTTAAAGTGTCATCAACTAGTACACCCACTACATTTTGTTACATAGCAATAATAAAGTTTGGTTTTACTTTTAATAATGTATCTCATCTTTGTTTTGTTTTTTTAAAAGCTTTTCTTAAAGAATACAGTACATAAGCACTGAAGCAAATTAGTTACATTTATAAATAAAAGCTACAATTAGAACCTTACCTGCAGGTAGCTGTGCACCCCAGACTCTCTGTCTCGGTCTTTGTCTGTGTGTGGGTCTCTCCCTCTCATTTAGCATTCTGGGCTTCCTGCTGTTGCCAAGACACTCAAAAACTAAGCTTTGACTCTTAAGGCCAGAATTCAGAGGATTACAGTGTTTGAGGAAATTTTGAAAATGTGTTGTTGATTTAATCTCTTTTAAAATAGTTTTCGTTAAAAAAATCCTTACACAGATTTTTTGGGGGGTTAAGTGTTATAGTAATTTGTTACAGTTACTTTTGGCATATTACAGTATTACATATTCTGTTCCCTTAAAAACATCTTTTGTTCTAATAAATTTGTAAAAAGTAACAAAAACATAACAGTGACTGCTATTTCCCATCTGCATGGGCAAAGGGTTCTTCTGTGTGGAGTATGCATGTTCTTTCTGTGCTTGCATGGGTTTACACCTGGTTCTCCAGTTTCATCTCATAAAATATGTACATTATGTTGATTGGCGACGCTAAATTGCTCAGTAAGTGTGTTTGACTCAGGAAGGAAACCGGAGTACCCAGAAGAAACTGGAGTACCCGGAGGAAACTCGCATGCGCAGAAGGAACATGCAAATTCTGCATCTGTTACTTATTTACACATGTGAACTTGGATAGGCATGTCTGCATTATGTCTTTTGCATGAATCATTATCCACCCAGTATTTCTCCATTTGCCAATATCTGTATTTTCTCTTTCAAATGCAGTGAGGAGAAGTGCATTCTATTTTAGGATGCATGATGAGGAATTCTCAAAAGAAACATGAGACACTGACTGGTGTATCTGAATACTAACAGTAATGTATCCAAACTGAAAGAAAATAGAATCCACAACGCACAATAAAGACCAGGACATGAAAGGTATTGCTAAGTAAAACATTTATAAATTAATTTTAAAAAACATTCCCTTTTAGTGTTTTACAGGTTTTAAAGTGTAGCCATTGATTTACCCTACTGAGATCAGTGAAACTCATCAGGATTTAGGTAGAAAAATATTTCTGGCAACATTCATTATTTAACATTTCTTTTCCATACAGTTCTTTGAATTGTTGACAAAAATGGGGGTCTTCATGACCTTCAACCCCTTGTCTTGAAGTGTTACTGTGTGTGTACACAAAAGCTGAACCGTCGACTAGGAACAAAAAGAGCAGGTTTGCATAGATACCAAGCCGCAATCACACAAAAATTTACAAATTAAAAGAAAAACAACCTAGATAAGAACAAAAAAAGAAAAACAATAATAAAAACAAATTCAATCTTTCATGGATTCTGTTGAATTTACTCCCCCCCATAGCTATCAAAACTTCATTCGTTTTATTTTTCCACTTTTATAATAGTTGATTTGTAGCAATGTGTAGACTCTACTATGTATGAGATGAAAACAAAACCTGGCACTTTTCTAGGGTATGTACCCAGCAATGCCTTTGTTAATTTTATTTTTCCAAAACACCAAAGAAGGCTGCTGGGCAGTTAACTAAGAATTACTTGGCACCGTAGCTCCTGATGTTGTTTGTTAACTTCCTCTCGTTAATACAATGATTTACAATGTTATGTCAAATATAACAAATAAATTTAGCTCCAGTAATTAATTAAAAGTATATATAAAGTGATGACTCAGTAACAACCTGGCACAGAGGCTGTTGGCCTTTTCTAAAACCTGGAAAAGGACAGTTTAAAGTTAAGATGAATATTTAAACCATATTTTCAACACCTAAAAATAAACAAAATGTGAAAATGTGCTTAAGGAAGCATATAAAAAGATGAAATTATGTTAGGCTAAGCTTAAATAATCAATGGAATTAGTCAAAGCCTGAGCAAAAATTGCAAAAAAAATCCTTGATTTCATTGGCAATTAGGGTACATGGCAGAATTGGGACAAATAACTTGATAGAAAAGTGGATTAAAGTCCAAGCTGCAATGTTTACATCCATCTTCTTAATTTAACCAACATTTTTTTACAAATGTTACACATGTACAAAAATTGATTCACAATTTGATTCAATTTAAAGGTCAAAGAGAATTGGCGTTATGCTCATTGAAAGAAAAAGCACAAGAACATAAACTGGTTCATTTAAGTGCAGAACATTAAATAAAAATAAAGTATCAAAAATGTGTCATTGTCTTTATGGCTATGAATAATTTGAAAATAATCAAGGTAGATTAACACAGTGAGTTAGAACAACACGTACACACCGACAAACACAGACAGACACAAACACACAGACAGACACACACCATGCAGAAAAGTAAACACTAAAAAAATGGTGGGGCTCAAAAAAGCCCAAAAAACAATCATTTTATCAGTAAACTGTATGCAACAAAATTAAAATGGCTTTTATTTCTCTGAACTTGGCACTTTTACCTGCACATGCTAGTATTTTATCTTGGCCACCAGAGAAACTAAATGACCCACTTATTTAAAGATTAAATCAAGCACCATAAGCCAGTAAAGGATCAGTGCCTTTTTAAAATCTCGAATTCTCATGTTGCTATGATTTATTCTTCACTTCCCCCTCCTCGTCCTCATGCTAATGATATTCTGCTTCCAGTCAATTTTCTGTGCCACTTTACACAGTGTGTCATAAAAACCTTCAGTCCGACGCTACCCAATTTACTGTATTTGAATTAAATAGAATTTGACAAATAGAACCTAACTGAACACTTTTCGCCTCTTATTTTTACCCCCTTTTAAAATGACATGCTTTGAGATGATCATTCTTGACTTTTGATTCTTGACACCCACCCAATAGGACTACTCACTGAAACAATAGATACATTTGTAACATAAATATTTATATTATTATTATTCTACATTTTAGATGTTAAACCAAATTTTGTGTTTTTTTGTCAATGCGTCTGTTATTCCCTTTTAACGTCTTATCAGTAAAATACTTGTGCACACAGAAATTGCTAAACATCCTATAAAATATTTAAGAACTCTTACTGCAATTACTCATAACAGACTGTAATTTATAAGGTATAAATTTAAAACATCTGTAAAATACTATGTTTGTAAAAAGTAAAATGTACAATGCAATCTATACACATTATTCTTATTTAAAAAATTACCTATTCTAAAAAGCATAAATAAAAGTTATGTTATTATAATTACCATTACAATGCATTTTTTTTTCAAAACAAACTATGTCAAACAACTAAATGTGACTGTGTTCTTAATGTCCACATTCACTTTTTAATACACAACAAATGCACCCAAGATTTCAGTGAGCAATATACTGTAGATTTTACACCAGTGCTCCCCATTAATTCTGTAATTGTAGCCTGTATATCAAATTTTCTTATCTTTTTAATATTAACAGAAATAACATTTGATTATTAGTTCATTTTATAGTTCATTTTTAATACCCGCTTATTCTTTGATTCAGAGTGATGGGGGTCTGCTGGAGTCCAGCTCAATGAAAGGGCAAAAGGTAATGGACAATGAACAGGTCACCGATCCATCACAATTAATTACAGTTGTATAATATTTTTTTACAAGCAGCAGTTATGCTTTAAAACTTGCTTAAGATTTAAAAGTTTCTATTTTAGGAATGCTGAAAGAGATCACTAGCATAAAATTTCTCACTTTGTGCGGATAAAAGGGTTGGCAAAGAATCATTGTTTAAGCCTGCTGGCTTGACCCTTTTTACTGTTCCGGGTCATTAAGTAACATTGTAAAAATCTACTCCTTTTTTATGCAAATCCACAAAAATCTTGTGGAGCCTTCTTCAGTAGATTTTTTGTATAGATTTTTTTTGTATAGATTTCCTTGTTACAGACCTGATAGTATAAAAAAAATATCACAGCAGCATGCATGTTGCCTTTAAAAAAGTAGCGAAATAACACCAAATATTTGCTGGAGAGAGTGCTAGTGTACAGCGATGTTAAAGCATTACAAGTTGCTCAGAGCATAATGTGTAAAAACATTACACACATACTTTAGATATATACAATAATTAAATGGAAAATGTTCTAAAGCTTTAACAATAAAGCTTTTGCATTTTCTGTACATAAAAAAAAAATATGAACACAATTACAGCTATTTTTACACACCCTTTGGAAGATTGGGCACAGATTTGTCACTCCTCAGTGCCCTGGCTGGGTGGAAAGGGCATAGCCACTGCATGCTCTTGTGCCAAAGCTGATAGCTCCTTGAGAAACTCTGAGAAAATGACAGCACAGTATACATTGTTCTTTACCCGCAGTGTCTCTGCCTGTTTCTCCAAACTAGAAACTCCAGTTCCAGCCACCACACCCCGGAACAAAGCGCTGTGCAGAGAATGCCCACCATCTCTTACATGGGCCAGAGCCGCCTGAGCTGCATGACGAGCTCGCGTTGGACTGTTAGTATGTCTCAGGATCAGCTCACCTAGTGATGGCTTCCGACTTTTCACTTTTAAAAGACAAGAGACACATTGAACCTGATTAAAATTATACAGGAATAAGAAAATTACATTTCCTGTCCACTATTTCTTTAAATTAGCTTACTTACCCATTGAGTCTGTTCGATGGAGTGGAGGTATTCCAGAGGGTGAATCGATCCAGCCTAGTTTGCTTCTTGTGACGAGAAAACGGCGAGCTTTTCTCAGCATAGCTGGAAAGTCCTCCTGCACTGCAGCAAATGCTTCAATACGATTCTTTACAGATCCAAGCACCTGTTCACAAGACATTTTATTAAAGCAAAACAGTCTAGCAACAAAGCGTTCATGCTTTCATTACATCCAGACTGGACTATTGTAACGCTTTGCTGTCTGGATGTTCAACTAAGCGTATAAATAAACTGCAGTTAGTCCAGAATGCAGTGGCGAGAGTCCTGACTGGAACTAGAAAGTACGAACATATTACACCCATTTTATCCGCACTGCATTGGCTCCCAGTGAGATCCCGCATAGATTTAAAAATGCTGCTCCTGACCTATAAAGCGTTAAATGGTCTCGCACCGCAGTATCAGTAACTAAGCAACTTGCTAGTCTCTTACGTTCCAGCCCGCCTACTTAGATCAAAGGTTCAATAACATCTGGTCTGCATTAGACCCCTTTGACATCAGCAACTACAGACCGGTATCTCTTCTCTCTCCAAAATCCCTAAACGTACTATTCCACGAAGACTGCCCTTGTGTCTGTCACAGAGAAATTTATTGCTAGATCCGCTAAATTGTCATCAATTATCATCCTTCTCTACTTTTTAGCAGCATTTAACACCATCAACAACAAGACCCTCTTGTTCACCCTTGAGGTTCTTGGAACTAATGGAGCAGCTGGGCAATGTTCATATCAGGTAAACATGTTCATATCAGGTAACATGGAGGGGACATATGCTTCAGGCAGATTAACCACTGGTGTCTCACAAGGCTCAGTACTCGCTCCCCTTCTGTGACTACCAGTTCTACACATACGGCTAATCTCACCCGGTCATGTAGGTATCTCCTTTACAATATTAAAAGGGTTCTGCCATTTCTCTCCACACAGACCACAGCTACTTGTTCAGGCCCTTGTCATTTCAGGACTGGACTACTGCAACTCACTACTAGCAGGTCTTCTAATAAGTGCAATTCGTCCTCTGCAACTGATACAGAATGCAGCTGCATGACTTGTTTTTAACCTTCAAAGCTCTCCCACACAACACTACTGCTTTGCTCCCTCCACTGGCTTCCTGTAGCTATGCATTTTGCTCGCTCCTAGGACGGCTTGACTGGTCCCTCCTCCTTTAAGGGAACAGGGTAGGTAGTCATCATGACTCTTCTCTGTTCTGGCTCCAAGGTGGTGGAACGAACTTACTTTAAAGGTTAGAACAGCTGAGTCTCTAACAGTTTCTAAACAAGGACTGAAGGCCTACCTGTTCCTGAAGTACTTAAACTGACATTGCACTTTAATGTATCTTAAACCACTTAATGGAACAGTTTACTTTACTTTTCTTTTTTATAAGAGCACCTCCTAAATGCTGTGAATGTTTTGAGGATGCTCCACATGTTTGGAGTCAGTGGGTAGGTTTAGACATTAATGGCTGTGTGCTGAGTTTTTTGGGGTTTTTAATGGGACAACAAATTTTCACTGTTACACAAGCAGTAAATTCACTATTTTACATTATAGCAGAGTTCAATTTCTTTAGTTATTTTACATAAAAATATATTTAGAAATATTCACAAGAAATGCGGTGTACTCACTTCTGTGACATACTGTACATCATAAATAATATATATAAATCATACATTTTTATTCAGTTATTTATCTTCTATACACTCTTATTCAATAACTTAGCTTATCCCAGTACACATAGAGCGAAAGGCAGGAGTACACCCTAGACAGGTCACTAGTCCATCACAGGGCCGCACATAGACGAACAACTACACACAGTCACTTCTACAGGCAATTTAGAATCACCAATTAACCTAATGTACATGTTTTAAGACTGTGGGTGGGAGTAACTCAGAGTAAACCCACGCAAGAGGGGGAAAATCTAACCTGGGACCTACTTGTATAAAGAGAGCGTGCTAACCACTACACCACCATGCCGCCCTTAATAATTATTCATTTATTCGTTCATCTTCTATACCCACCTATTCCATAACTCGGGGTCACAGGGTCTACTGGAGCCAGTCCAACGCAAGGCTTTACATAGACAAACAACCACACTCACACTCACTCACTCCTATGAGCAATTTAAAATCATCAATCAACCTACTGAACATGTTTTTGACTGTGAGAAGAAACCCAAGTACCCAGAATAAACCCACACAAGCGTGTGATTATTCAGTTATTCAGTTTATTGTGTGTGGTAAAGTCATACCTGGATAAGAGACTTGACACTGGGCTGGAAAACCATATTTGTGTTAAGAAGATAGGAGCGGAGGAGAGGCTGAGGGTAGCAAGCAAGCTGAAACACAATACCCGTCAGCAGAATGTTCACATACAAAGAATTTTGCATCATGTTCTCCAGTTTTGAAAATAACACAGTCAAAAATGGCCCTGTGGACACAAAGTAGGCAATATTTGTTTAATCTGCTTTTCTCTGTGTTGACAATTCTTTTATATTTTTTCCATAAATTACCTATATATGGCTGTGTTTGCGGTTGTCCAGGGACTCGAGCTGGGCTAAACATTCCTGGGGTGGAGGTTTCAGGTTTTGACTCTTCAGCTACCTGTTCAAAGTCTAATTGTGGGCATTCTTCATCTGTTCGATTTGAATCAGTGGAATTAAAAAGGGGATCCTGTATGAACTCTTCTGTGCTTCTTTTGTGAACTCTTCTTCCTTTTACCCTCTCTTCTAGTTCTCTCAGCTCCTGATGGAATGCTTCAATGCTGATGCCTTTGCCATTAAAGTCTTCCATCAGTGGTTTAGATGGTGCTTGCTCCAGCAGCTCATCGATCAGACTTTCGACTGACTCAAGCCCTGGGCTGTTGAAGCTTCCGGTGTTGAAAGCATCATTGGATTTACACTCCTGGGATAAAGACTCAAAGTTTGTTGTACTTGAAATTGACTGTGGAAGCACCCGAGATGGTTTCTTCATCAAACTACACTCTCCCTGCAAAGGAGAGCTGGATTCTGTAGCTATTGCACCCAGTTTTGCATTTACACCTAATTCTTCTTTACCTAATTCTCTTTTAACTTTTTTAACCTCCATTCCTGCATCAGACATATCCACACACTCCTCTGTATTACCTGTGCCATTATAAACTGCTCTAAGTGGGTGGATTTTCCGACCTGAAAGTTCTCCTGCCCTTAGCGGGGAACCTGATGATAAAGGCAAACATGATGATGATAAAGATGGTGATGATGATGACTGCTGCGGAGAAACAGAATTTGGCAAAAGGCTGCGTTTCTTGCTGCGCGGTGTGAGGCTGATGCAATGTTTACTGATTGTTATATCCCACTCGCCACTGTTGCGATCTGAGCTGCTCCATTCTGCACGTGCTGCTGCCACTATGGCTGCCCTCTGCTGGATGTCTTTAGGCCCACTTTGCTGCATGGAAAAGTGTTCAGGCAACATACTGAGAGATAGGTTAGATGTGGGTGGCTGTGGAGGTGGTGGTGCCAAGCTGGGGGAAGGGTTTTCTCCATCGTAAGGTGCTGACCAGTCCCGACAGGCCCATGAGCAGAGCTCAATCCCCCGGCGTGCATCTCTGAGGTACTCCAGGTAACAAGAATCCGCTTCTGAAGCATCTGGAGGCTGATGCATAGGGCTGTTGGGAGATTGTGTGGAAATGCTGCCCAGAGGAGAGGAGGGAGTGTTGTCAGGGGCAGAAGTGGATGACAGGTTGCTTGTGTTTTGCTGGCGAATGAAGATAGCCAAACGGGATGGAGTGCTGGGCTTTGCATGAATTGGAGACTGCGAAGTGGGGCTACCCAACACTACAACAGAAATAATAAATGACAAAAGACTATTAAAAAGATTAATAACATAACTGTACAAGCCATTTTACAACAAGTGGTCAGAAAACAGCAAAAATGAGTGGTTATTACATTGTTATTTGTATCAACCTTTTTAAATTAAATAAAAGTACTGTATTATGTAATATGTAATTTCCATTTATATGTTAATTAATGGTGCTGCGTGTTTGGCTGTGGGGGTAGATGATGTAGGTGTTAATGCAAATTCATTGCTGATTCAGACAGAACATGGAAAAATAAGTTACTTTAGCATGGCTGGTAAATGAGCACCATAAAACCACATGACACTGTTCAAAAAGCACAATATACACAGCTGTTGCCCATTTAAAGGCATGATAATAGTTGTTTCTGCCGAGTTGAAACAAATTTTAACCTATATAACTTAAATTCTCACATTTTTTCTAATATTTTTTATTGATCTTTTAAATCTGTTATAAAACAACAACGTCCAAATTATTTGCCAGATGAAAATTAAAATTTGCAGTCAAAGGCTGCCCAATTTCTGTATTTAAAAAAGAAAAATAACCCAGTCTAACTGATCGTTACCACTAACCCTGCATTTTATTTTATTTACAGAGTCAGAAAATAAGTTAAGTAATTTTCTTATATACAGTGGTGCTTGAAATTTTGTGAATCCCTTAGGACATTAGATTGCCACACAAGTCTTTAATGTAGATAAATATATTTTTTTTTAATTTCGATCGATCAATAGATAGATAGATATCTGAGGACCTCAGTAAAAGAGTTGATACTACTCAACTGGCTGGAAAAGGATCTCTAAAGAGTTTGATATTTATCAAACTTTTATTTATATTATTTACAAATAAAAGTAATTTAAGACCACAATCGCCCTCCCCAGGAGTGGTAGACCAACAAAGATCACTCCACAAGCAAATGCGTGTATTAGTCGGTAAGGTCTCAAAGGATCCCAAGATCATTTCTAAGCAACTAAAGACCTGCAATGACTAATGTTAATGTCAGAAGAAGTATGAAAAAAAGTCAGGAGATCTGAAACTCAAGCCAAAATGGGTCATGTAGCAATAACCCTAAGAATACAAGTCAGTCTACAATGTTTTGGAAGACAAGGCTTTGGAAGTCCTGACCTTATTCTAATAGAAATGTTGTGAAAACACCTGAAGTATGGAGTTTATTTGAGGAAACCAACCTGCATGATAGAGCTTAAGTTGTTCTTTACACAGGAATGAGCTAAAATTCCTCCAAGCTAATGAACAAGTATAATATATTTTCTATCCCATGTTCAATTTGGTTCTCTTTGTTTACTTTTAGGACTGTGTGAAAATCTGTTGTTGTTTTAGGTCATATGGATGCAGAAATGTACAAATTCCTGAGGGGTTTACAAACTTCAAGCACCACTGTATACATAACATCATTGTGTAAATAAGCATTTAGCTTTAGGT
This sequence comes from Sisor rabdophorus, assembly GCA_026260075.1. NCBI lineage: Eukaryota > Metazoa > Chordata > Actinopteri > Siluriformes > Sisoridae > Sisor > Sisor rabdophorus. Next base: position 12,768,642 of record JAOTQW010000038.1, on the reverse strand, counting down.
TCAAACAGGACTTGTGTTCTTTTAAACTAAAATGACTTGAATCTTCAGCATAGTGAAAATGTTCTAAGTTATTTTTTTTGTTTATAGCCACTGTGTATAGCTTAAAGCTAGATCAATTTAATGTAGGAACACTGAGGTAATGTTTTTGACAACACAACTTAGCATATGTTAAATAAAAAAAAAATTACAAGATAGTGATCACAAGATCCATCTCTCCATCCAGCCATCCATCCCATGGTCTATACGCTCTTATTTCTAATCAGGGTCACAAGGATCTGATGCAGTCATCTTCATTGAGTACTAGTGTACACCCTGGACAGGTCACCATTTCAGTACAGGGCCACATACACACAAACTGTTTTAGGAGTACCTAAATACCTAGGTTGCTATTTGAATAAATGTACCAACCATGGACAGGTATGCTTACCCTTGCCCCAAAAAGCAGGTTCCTCCTCCTTTTCATTGCATGCTGCTGTGGAGATTCGGCAGCATTCTGGGATAAGAGAAAGGAACTTATCGGCCGATTTGCTGTAAAGGTCAGTTTCTTTAATTGCACGTCGCTGACTTAGCATCACATGGGTGCAAGGCAGTAAATACCTAAACATTAAAAAAGCAGATTAATGATTACACTTTGTTTGCCAGCATATTCTGGCTCCACCAGGAATGTAGGTAATTGCATATGTGTGGGAGGCACACCTGAGAACGAGCTGGAGCATGAGGTCCTCACAATTAAGGGAAAGCAAAGTTTTGAAGAGACTGAGAGAAACCATGCACAGCTAAAAAGGAATAAAGGAAAGGTTACCACACACCTATTTTTAAACTAACTAAAGGCATTTCTAACACCAAAAGTAATTGAGCAGCTATATAGCAAAAAGAAATAAGGTTCATCTTGTACTGATAAAAATAATTCTGACAGGGGCTCAGACCTACCCGTGAGTTGCTGCTAATGCGGGTAAGCAGCGTATCGAGGATTGTGTCATTGTCATGATGATGCAGCAGAATAAAGCGAAGAAACGTCTTGAGGAGGGACTTCTCTGTGATACTGCGTAGAAAAAGGTCCAGATACGCTGTGCTTGCTATCATTTCATCCACAGATGACTGGGGTTAATAAGGACGGACAGAGAGGAAAACTGAGACATGATCAACTGAGACACAGATATACAGTACATTTTTAGCAAAGAGTGCACCTCTTTTTGTCTCACCTTGTGCAATGCCGGACCCATGACAGGCACCAAAAAGCCATTGTGGAGGTAGTCAATTAGCTGACAGCGGACGAGTGGGTGTGCCACCTGTACCACAGCGTTGCAAAACTCTAGACTGTTCATAAACAGAACCAAAGAGGACACTCCCATCCAGTCCTCTCTTCGCAGAGCATGCCAGTCATCACCACGCACCTCAATCTTTCGTGGCAGAGAAGAATAAAGGGCACTCAGGCCTGTCGCTAATACCTAGTGAAAAAAGGTCCAGATAAGAAATTGCAGTTAATTTATATTCTAAAGCCAAGAAAATGTTTTGAATGCAATGTTTTGAATGTAAATGATAATTTCATAATTTGTCTAAATGCATACTTTAGCACCTAAAAGTACTTTTAGGCAAGTATCAGGCAAGAGTTTTTACTTTACAAATCAAACAATTATGATTTCTCTCTCCTGCACATACACACTTATGCATGAAATTCCCTCCCCAAAAAACTCTTACTGGACAAAAGTAGGAATTCTCAGTGATGTAGCAGGCCACAGCGTAGTTGTTGGCTGAGGTAGCCATGACTAGAAGCAAGGCATCACGAGATTGTTGTCCCAGAGCTCCATCTCGATGAATAAATGGTACCAGCAGAGAAAAGATCAGAAGATTTGTGGGACCTTGCTTTATTGTTCCACACTTAAACAACAGCTCTAACACAGCTGGCTGCCTTGCCATGGACACACAAACCTTAAAACACACACATGATTTTGGTTGAAGCAATCACAAACATGTAGAAAAGCGCAGTGGCATAGTGGTTAGCATGGCCGCCTCACAAAAATAAGATCCTGGGTTCGATTCCTTTCTGTAAGGAGTTTGCATTTTCTACCTGCGCTTGCATGGGTTTTCTCTGGGTACTCCAGTTTTCACCCACAGTCCGAAAAAATCAGGCTGATTGATGATTCTAAATTGCCGATAGGAGTGTGTGATTGTTCTACATGCGGCCCAGCAATGGAATGGCAAACTGTACAGAGTGTACTCCTGCCTCTCGCCCTATGTGTGCTGGGATAGGCTCCAGCAGACCGGAACCCAGAGTTAGGAGAGCGGGTTATGAAGATAAATGAAGAACAGGACGAAAGGCAGGGCTACACATATACGAACCACTCCTATGTGAATGTGAGATGCACTCACCTTTACACCTGGAGTAACCCACGCAAGATTATGCAAACTTCACACAGAAAGACTTTGCCCAGGAATTAAACCCAAAACCCTTTTGCACCAGTGGGTGTTAAATTTACTTAATTATACAGATTCTAAAATCTAAACCCACAAATAGACACCTGATTGAGCAGCAGTACGAGGCTGGCCTCAAGGTTAGGGGGACAGCCGAGTTGAGGGTCCACACAGGCTCCCAGCAGGATAAGTAGTGGCTGCAGCACAGCACTGTTTTGAAGTAAAGGCTGATGGGATTGGCCAATCAGCATCTCAAAAAGCTTTAGTAGACTCATTTGACTGTCAGGGTCCAGACCACGGCGCACATGCCACTGTACCAGCCGTTCCAGGATGTTTTCAGACACCACCATCTTCAAAATAGGGCCAAAATCTGCAGAGATGCAACAATAAAGATAGCCACAATGTTACTGAGGTTTTATTAATCCACAGTTTCAATTATGCAAAGTGTAACTTTTTTGGCACTTTACTGAACAATTCAATTTAGTTTTTTCCTGAACCTGGTGGATCGGTGTCGCCCCCTGCTGGCACTTCCTCGGCTAGTAGACACAGCATTTGATCAGTGTGATTTCTCACTGCTGTCAAATCATCAGCCATAGAGTCCCTCTGCTCCAATACCCATGACACCTGGTGATGTTTATGTAAGACAGTAAATGACAAAACCCTGAGGATAAAAACTGCAATGATGAAATATGTTGGAAAAATACAGTGGTTTCATTTTATACAGTGGTTTCCTTGCCCAGTTAATATATAATTCCAGATAGTTTACAAAATCACCTGTCTCCAGTGGTTCTCAAACACCATTAAGCATGTCTCAGGATCGGCAGTGCATGGGCTTGCTGGGCCAACGGTGCGATTATTCCGCCCATCGGGACCTCTTGGAGTTATACGGCTCAGCCAGCTCATCTTAGCTTCTAGGCTTAAGGTCAAAATTCTTCAGCTGACTTTTAGGACAGTGAAAATTATCAGAAAAAAGACAGAGAAGAAAGAGAAAGGAGGGGGAATTAAGGGAAAAGAAAAAATAAGGAAAAACGGGGAAAAAAGGGGGAAGGAAGGGAGCAAGTAACATAAACAGCAAAAGTCAGTGTGTGTACAGATGCGCCTGAGAGAAGGGCGACGACAGCTCAAAAAAGGACAGCTTCCCCCTGAGCCTTAGCAGGGGTCGTCACACTAACAGTGTATTCAAAATGTGGGACTGAGGTAGGTCAGCAGTGTCATCCAGTCTGAAGCCGACACCACGCCATACCTGCAGGAGAAAAAAAGAGCTAGTTAGTGCTACATACCTGCAAGGCAAAACACTCTGAAACATCAAAAAATGAAAAGGTTCCAGAAGAATGTAGAACCTAACTTGTGTTATTACGCTTTCTGCTCACTTGTATTATTTATTACATAAATTTTCAATCCCAACAATTGGAATGTGATAAACCCAAATTTACAGTGCATTTAATATTTCATAAAGCAGAGTTTTTTTTAAACCATTTCAGACTCATAATTTCAAATGGACTCAATTTTTTCTGCACACACAGGAGAATTGATTTGGGAATTGTTCACGAAAGAATAGCATTAAAACAAACATTACCCCCCCACCCTTAAAAAAACAATGTTTAATAAGAAGCTGATTTATTGTACATTTATAGGAAATTATCATAGAAGAGAAAGAACAGGAGAAAGGAGAAAGAAAAAAAGAGCAAAAGAGAGGGGAAAAGGGAATAAACGTAGCAATTAATACAAAACAGCAAAAGAAAGTGTGTGTGTGTACAGTTGCACCCAGCAAAAGGGGAGATGAAATTTTAAAAAGATAGAGTTCCACCATTCCTTAGCCGAGATTGTCACAGTAACAGGTTACTCAAAATCAAGGACACTTCGTTCAGCAGTGTCATCCAGTCTGTAGCTAACATCACTTCAGCAAGCCAACTTGTCATGTGACATTTTAGGAAGTTTTTGTAATGGCAGGGTCCATGAAAAGTTTAAACAGAAACTCTCTGAATCCTTTGGTCCACGAAACAAACTTTAAGATGTTAAGCAAGGGACGTGGTAGTGCAGTGATTAAGGTGTTGGACTGTTGATTGGAATATCATAGGTTTAATTCCCCGCAACATTAAGCTGCCACTGCTGGGCGCCTTGGACTGCTCAGTTGGATTGAATAGAAATGAGGTAATTTTGGAAAAGGCAGCCAAATGCCAAACATGTAAATTAAAACTAAATTATGTTAATTTTACACAAAAATTCTAATAGGTATATAGCTTTTTTTAATTTAAGACATTTGTATTTCCATATGGTATATTCTATTAATATTTAAAAATATATAGACTATATAGAAAGGTTCCTGAAACATGAAGACTGTTTTCTAAAATGAAAAAGGCATCAAAACAAGTAGGAAGGGCTAAAACAGCAACAGATTAAGCAGCAGACTCTAGGCACATGACATGATCTGGCCATCATGACTATGCAGCTAACAGTCACTGGTAAAGACAGTAAAATATTACAATATATTTCTCAAAGTAATAAGTAAAAATTAAGCATGTAATATATGAAATCCTGTCACAAGTGAGAAAAGAACTTGTGCTATTTATTGCAATATAGAGATTTGCACACGGGGTCTTTGCATGTTCTCCCCGCGCTTCCGTGGGTTTCCTCCAGGTACTCCGGTTTCTTCCCACAGTCCAAAAAAATTTACATTAGGTTGATTGGTGACTCTAAATTGCCCATAGGAGTAAATGTATGTGTGTGGTTGTCTGTATGTCGCCCTGAAATGGACTGGCAACCTGTCCAGTGTGTACCCTGCCTGTTTGCTGGGATAGGCTCCAGAAGACCCACGTGACCCCGAATTAGTAAATAAGCAGGTATAGAAGATGAATGAATAAATGTTAACTATGTTCTTCGGCATCTAGCTACATTATTGGATTTGATCCAGTGGTATTGTTATGTATATTGCGTCCGTCATCTTTACTGTAGCATCTCATTTTTTCAGGGAAACTCACATAGGTAACTTGTGCTGCATTAAAACACTATGGAAACAAGATGTCATTGACACCATAATCGCTGTTCCATGTGTTTGAGCACAACCAGACAAAAAAACCTTCTTTTTATGAGTCACCAATCAAATAATCTTTTAGATTAGCAAAAAAGGGGAAGACAATTATAAAAGGAAAAAAAGTATTTTTTATTTATTCATTATTTCTTTCATCTTTTATACCCACTTATTCTTTAACTTGAGGGTCATGGGCGTCTGCTGGAGCCTGTCCCAGTGCACACAAGGACAGGTTGCCAGTCTTTTGCAGGGTCACTCATGGACAAACAACCACACACAGCCCTGGATTAAGAATTAAGAATAGCCCAATCATGCTACATGGAATGCACTGTATTTGCACTGTATTTTGGGGAAACAGGAGTACCCGGAGTAGTGGGAAGAACATGCAAACTCTGCACAGAAACCCCACTTAAAAAAACTATTTCTAATGAAATAAATTACCTTAACTTAAATTACTTTAACCTCGTTTAAAAAAACGTAACCCTGTAAAACAAATAAACCTGAGACCAGGACAAAAGATGAGGATGTCACCTGGTGTGAAGATCAGACTTTCACTAGGAACCCTAGTAGGTGGTCATAGATTTTCATATTGTGTCACTTTAACTCTTTAACTAATCTTATAGAGAGGCGATTTCTGTCAAGTGCATGTGCAGCATAAAGACTGCTGTGACAAGTGAAAAATATTTTCATGAAATACATTTTCATTAGTTTGGGTATTGGCCCTAGAATAATAATTACTGCATTTTTGATTTTTACAGAAATCTATGCATTTATATTTTATTCAATATTTTATGACAGCATATGGCTTACACTTTAAGAATCACTTGTGCTATCTCAGTTTAATGTGATGCAAGGTTAAATAAACACTTGGCATAGAAATCACAGATACACTAGTTAGGAACTCTCGAAAATCATTAGTGCTCAGTTTTGTGTAGCTAATGGAACAGCACCCATATAAGCAAATGATTGAAAAAAAAAACTTTATTAAATACAAGCTTATTCTTTTAACTGGCTGGACTATTGCTTTCCTATTTAACCCTAATAAACTTTCACACATGGCCAACATGTACCACGTTTCACAATATTATGCAAATGTAATGTCTCTCTTTTTCCTAAATAATCTATAAAAATGATACTTTAAAATGGTCATTAGTTAAACTGCAACATTTGCAGGTTATATTTGTTGAAATCAAAAGTTCTTCCTGTATGTGTAGGCCCACTGTAGGCATTTATGCTTCTGAGCTTTGGTTAAGGGTGGCTGAATGACAGCTTTATGCATAACGGCAACCCACATCTTGATGTTCTTGGCACTCTAGAGACACCAGCAGCTTTGAATACCTTTTTGCTGCTTTGGAGTGGCATTTTAGCAGTGCTCTCTTAACCCGACGCAACTAAAATCATCCTCATTGTGACTTTATCCGTTTTATCCTTTTTTGTTTTCTGAATTGGCTACAAATCTCTTTATTGTACGCTGATCACGGTGAAGTTTTTTCAGCAGCTTTTCGGCAGCAGAAAGATCCTTCTTCCCCATATTGCTGGAAAATAGTTGTCTGTTTGATAACGTGGAACATCCATTCTTAAGTAGTTTTCCCTTTAATTGGACTCACCTGCAAACTAATTGACACAGGTGTGTGAGATTGATTTGAGTGATTGGAAGATCAATTTAGAAATCGCCAATCAACCTAATGCACAAATACCTGGATGAAACATGCTAATTATCCACGTGCCGCCCATATTAATTACAAATGGTGTAATTTAACACTACAAGCAAGTTAGCTATTGCATTACATAGACTTACAAACTTACAAAGACATTTCATTTCATCTTCTTTACCCGCTTATTCCCGAATCCGGGGTCACGGGGGT
>JAOTQW010000038.1:12726708-12740373 GCA_026260075.1 Sisor rabdophorus | reverse complement strand
GTGTGTGTGTGTGTGTGTGTGTGTGTGTGTGTGTTTGTGTGTGTGTGTGTGTGTGGTCTGCCCTAGAGCCACTTTTACCCATAAAGAGTTTATTCAAGTTACAACTTAAGTTGTAGTTACATCTTTAGTATTTATTTAGTATTTAATTTTACTGTGTACTGCATCTGCTATATATGGATAAATTGGCAATAAAGCTTGACTTGACTTGACTTAAAAGATACTGTTGTTTGCCTGTTACGTGATTTATTAAAACCTCTGTGTCTGAATCTACCCAATCACACTCTTTCTGGTTCAGTGGCTTTTACTCTTAGTTTATTCTCTGTATAAACTTTTTTTTTATTTAACAAAGAATAATACAATGTTAATCACATTTAGCATAACATTTAATGTGGCGTAGTGGTTAGAAAATTGACTTATTCCCGAATAAGGGGTCTTTTTGTGTAAAGGTTGCATGTTCTCTCCGCACTTGCGTAAGTTTACTCTGGGTCCTCTGATTTCCTCCAATAGTCCGAATACATGTTTATAAGGTTGATTGATAACTTGTGTGTGTGGTTGTTTGTCTATCTGTGGCCCTGCAATGGATTGGCAACCTGTCTAGGGTGTACCACTGCCTCTCGCCCTATGGTATAGAAGATAAATTACATTTGAATTAAAGTTTTATATAGATACTCTATATAGGTAAACACTTGCATTATGTGAACATTTAAAGCTCAGTATAAACTGATCATTAACCAAATTGCACCTTAAAAATTACTGCAAATTTTGTTTTTCAAAAGCACTGCTGTGAAGGATAAACAGCTTGGTTTTGGGAACGTTAAAAACTACTCTTATGTTAGCACAGTGCTGCCCCCATGTGTTTATCTTGATAAATCCAAATAAACCCGATTGAATTATTTATTTATCGACTTTACTCTCTTATTCCCTAACTCTGGGTCAGGGGGTTTACTGGAGCCTATCCCAGTGTACATAGGGCCAGGGTCAGAGGGAAAGAGCCCAAGCTTTTGCGGGAGGTTGAGCGGTACCAACTAGATATAGTTCACCTCCACGCAGAGATGGGGTCTGAAACTCAACTTCTTGGTGTGGGCATGCTTATGGCCCCAGCTTTGTTAAAGTTAACCCCAGTAAACGAAAGGGGTTACTTTCCAGCGCCTTTGGGTTGGGGATAGGTCTCTGTTGTTTGGCTTATGGCCCTTATGACAATGCAGAGTACCTGACTTTCTTTGGGTCTCTGGGAGAGGTGCTGGAAAGTGCTCTGACTGAGGATTACGTTGTTCTACTGGGAGACTTTAACACTCATATAAGCAGCGACAGCAATGCCTGGAGGGGCGTGATTGGGAGGATCATATCCCAAACCCCGTTCCCCTTTCCCTATCTGAGTGGTGTTCTGTTGTTGGACGTCTGTGCTAGTCAAGGCTTGTCCATAACAAACACCATTTTCAAGCAAAAGCACATCCACCAGTGCATCTCGGAGGAAAGGGATGCCGTCAAGCTGAAGAAAGAGTACTACTTGGCCTGGCTAACTTGTGGGACTCCTGAGGCAGCTGATTGGTACCGGTAGGCCAAGTGGACTGCAGCCTGAGTGGTTGTGGAGGCCATTAGGAAGGACTATTGGACAGCCTTCGAAGAGATTCTGCCAAACCATCCAACGCCTCAGGAGAGGAAAGCAGAGCCCTGCCACACTGTGGAGGTGGGTACCTGCTGACTTCGACTAAGGACATTGTTGAGCAGTAAAAGGAATACTTCAAAGATCTCCTTAATAACATCAACAATACCACCAACTCACTTTCATTGAAAAAAAGCACCAGGGTGGATGAGATCTGCCCTTAGTACCTCAAGTTTTTGGATGTTGGGGGAGTCTTGGCTGACACACCTCTTAAGCATCGTGTGGCAGTTGGAAACAGTACATTTGGACTGGCAGACCGGGTTGGTGATCCTTCTATTTAAAAATGGGGACCGCAGGGTGTTTTCGAGCTACAGGGAGATCACACTCCTCAGCCTGGGAAAGGTGCTGGAGGTTTCATGGAAGTTTGCTCAAGTTTGATCTGCAGAAGGCTTTCAACTGTCTCCCTCATGGCGTCCTGTCAGGGGTGATCTGCTTTTTGCAGATGATGTTGTCCTGTTGGCTCTATAAAGCCATGACATTGCACTGGTGCAGTTGAGTGTGAAGCGGCTGGGTTGAGAATCAGCACCCCCAAGTCCAAGGCCATGGTTCTCAGTCGAAAAAGGGTGGCTTTTCCCTTTCAGGTTGGTGGAGTGATCTTGGGCTTGGTTCATGATTGAGGGGAAAATGGAGTGTGAGATTGACAGGTGGTTCGGTGCATCCTCTGCCACAAAGCACTTGATGTACCGGTCAGTCTTGGTTAAGAAGCAGCTAAGCTGCAAGGCTGTGTGCTTCCTTAGAGACAGGAAGCTGCAAGGCGAAGCTCTTGATTTACTGTTCAATCTACGTTCCTATTCTCACCTTTGGCCACCGTCGAAATGAGTGAGGCTGTGTGCTTCCTTAGAGATAGGGTGGTCAACCAGGAGGATCTTAAAGTAGAGCCGCTGCTTCTCCACACCGAGAGAAGCTAGCATCTGTTTAGGATGCCTCCCTGGGAAGGTGTTCCGTACATGTCCCACCAGAAGGAGGCCCTGAGGAAGACCTAGGACATGCTGCAGGACTATGTCTCTCTACTGGCCTGGAACCTCTTGGTATTCCCCCTGGAAGAGCAGGCAAGTGTCTGGTTTAGGTAATTGCACTTGGGTTTTCAACTACTCACTTCATACAGAGAATCTTTACATAATACCTACAATATATATCCCTAAAAATAGCCCTGAAGTTTGAGCAGGACTTAAAGATTCTCTTTGGCTTCTGATGCCAGGAAAAAAATGCTGGTTCCTAGCATAAAATTTCAACTATGCTTAGCAGCTAGGCAGTGCATTGTTTACTGTGGGACTAGCGGACAAAGAATGCACAACCCACCGCAATCGGCTGACTGCTTCAAAACTAAGCTTTTAGATAGCCGCCCTTCTCTTTCTCCTTACAGAGAAATTATTATATTACACAGTTTCCAAATTCTAGCTCTAGCATCCTATCATGTGTTATGTTCTTTACTTTGCCAGGTCCTGGCAGTGATGGTGCAGCAAGTCAGTCCAGAACCAAGATAGCTGCTGCGGCCCGACATAAAGACACCAGCCACAGCGAGCTTTACTATGAGGAGGCCGACTATGAGAGAAGAGTACGCAAACGCAAAGCACGGTAAGAGAAAGAAAGTTATCTTTTAGTAAATTAGTCAAGTATCTTTTAGTAAATTACTTTGCCACAAAATGTAAATAATCTAATGTGGTCTCAAGGCTGGTGGTGGCAGTAGAGGAGGCGTTTACACATGTGCGGAGGCTGCAGGAAGAAGAAAAAAAGAAGCCACCCAGTGATGTTATGGAGGCACGTGAGGCTGCACAGGCCATTTTCCCTTCAATGGCACGTGCTTTACAGAAGTACCTGCGAACAACACGTCAGCAGCACTGCCACAGTATGGACAGCATTCAGAGCCACCTTGCTTTTTGCGTTACCAATAACATGAGTCCCAAGGTATTCATGCACACAAATACAAAAAAAACCAAAAAAATTTATAACTTGATAGACAATCTGTGCTGTGTAAGAACAGCATTAGGAATAGTTTGTAGGTTATAATTATAGCTATAAAAATTTATTTACATTTTATTCTTGTATCAGTTGGTAGTGATAATAAATATCAAAAATTTAATTTTGTTTATCACATTTATATTACAGTACAGAGAGATGACAGAAAATTCTTTTTGACAGAAATATGGGGTCTTTTTTATCTTAGAAAGGAAAAATAAAGTGAGTGAATAAATCTTTCTTCTTCTAAGCTTGGTTCAGGATTAACTATGATACAGTGCCCTGGAACATAAGAAGGGGCCCAGTAAGGACAGTTGGGTGGTGCTTAAACAACAAGAGCTTTAAAAGCCTTTTAAGCTTTTAGAAAATAGTGCATTTACTTCAGCTAAAAAAAAAAAAAATTCATAAAACACTTGGTAGAAATAAAGAATTTTTGATATATTATTTTAAATAGAAAGGTTGGAATCCTGTGTGTGCTCAGTGTTGTGTTTTGTAATCAGGCATTTTTGGAAAGCTACCTGACTCCAGGACCCACTCTGCAGTATAACAGTGAATGCTGGCGAGCTCTGCAGTGGACACTGGTCAGTGAGGCGTCGGTCACCAGCCTGCTGCGTCATGGCACTGAGTTCCAACTCAAAAACAACCATTTCTGCCTGGTGGTGCGCAGTAAGTCTATCCCACAGCTCAAAATCAGTGAGGAGTATTTTCACCCCAAATCACACAAGTTTGTGCTGCAAGTGCAGTCTGAGACCTCTGTCTGACCATCTGCTAGTCTTTGTGCTTTTATACACAATTTTTTTAAAAACAGTGGGGTTTTTTTACTTAAAAAAAAACCCTGTTTTTCGCATTTTTTGATACATACCAGTGTGTTTCTTTTTTAAATGAAAAGTATTTATGTACAAGAGTGAGAGTGTGTTTTGTGTATAGGTCTGTGTGCTGTGCAGTATATGTCTGCTGTGCAGTATTTAGAAACTAAAGGCTGCTGTTTCATAAGAAGGGACGCAAGTAAAAGAGAAATGTTTTTTTCATTAGGTGTTATATTACATTTCATGTTACTGTACATGCTCTGCCAGAACAAGAATAGTACAGAGTAAAGAAAAGGGATAACTGAGACATGACATAAAGTTAAAGGAAATCTATTAACCCATTTAAATAGAGGATAAGTCATGGTGTAATTCCAGAATGATTTTTTTTTAATTGAAAAGTTCTTTAATATGTAGCAAAAATTATAAACCGTACAGGACACAAGCCCAGAAATGCTACCTACTGTCAGAGGTGGGTAGAGTAGATAAATACTTTGAAATTATTACTACTCAAGTAATTAGTTACAAGTTACTTCAGACCTGATTGACAACCTACATTTACATCGTGTCTGTTCCAAAGTCTTTCTGTTCTGATTATATAACAGGCCACAGGTCAATCTCAGACATGGACATCACACCACCTGTCATTTACAATTATTTACAATCAAATCTCATTATTTTATAATAAAATGCATCCTGTGTTTATTTTGTTTGTATGTTCTACTTTTTAGTAAGGTGTTTAAAAAATCCTAAGTCAGGTGTCCGGGATGTTTTATAAATGCAGGACGACCCATTTAGATCAGTTCAGTATTACATATGAAAATGTGCAGATGTTTAGAATAAACAATTGTTCATGAAAATGTGTTTGTTTGAAGGTTCACAAGGTATGTCAATGCTTGAGCGTGAGTGAATATAAATAAAACTATATGGACAGTCTGTAAAATGTGGTTGTACAATAATGTTTCAATAGATACCAAATGATAATCATTAGGATTCAAAAAGATGTCATTTGACACCGCTACTTCAGCTCAGGTTGGAGCTGAAATCCTTGTGTGACAGTTGGTTGTGTAGCACGCAGCATTCATTGCATTATTAAACAATTTTTAACTTTTTGGACTGAAAACTTAACACACATGCACGTAAACACTAAAAAACACACAATTCTCTGCTTTTTCCAGCTAAATGCGCACTAAACTTAAGCAGGAGATTCATCTTGCGCTTTTAAAAATGTTATCTTTACTACCATTTTACAGTAATGGTGGAATGAAGTCAAATGTAGTGAAAAGCAAAAATTTACTTATGTAAATGTAACAAATTAAATATTATTTGTTACTACCCACCTCTGATAAAGCAAATCTTTTTTTAAAAATGTTTTAGAGGACTTTTCACCAAAATGGAAATGAAGTTCCAGCAGAACAACTACCTAACAGAACAACTACCTAACAAACATTTCATAGCTAACAAACCTTATTATATGTATATATGGAATCATTAATTTGTATTTTTTTTTTGTTTTACCTCCTACATAATGTATTTTGGTCACTTGGATATTTTTGTGGTTGCCCATTTTAAAAGAATATGGCAACCATTATTATATGCTGCTGATTTAGTGAAATTTAACAAATGAATTTAACATTTGTACAAACACCTTGAGTACATTCCCATGTAAATATACACATAAGGTATTCATTTTTGTAGAAGAAAGGTTTTTTAAAAATTTAACATAAAGCGGCTTTCGGTTATATTTTTACAATGTTTACCTTCATTATCACATTATTTGCACTTTAAAAGAACTGTGATTTGTTCTAATAATACTGTATGTCTGAGACAAATATGTGAAATACTTTTAACTCAGCGTGCCTTGTGTTTAGTTTAGCTTGGTATAGGTGGTGTCATGTGTGGACAGTGTTAACATTTGGGCTATTAATGGCATGGGATGGGCAACGTGGTGGCGTAGTGGTTAGCACTGTCGCATCACAGCAAGAAGGTTTCAGGTATGTTCTCCCTGCGCTCATGTGGGTTTACTCTGGGTTCTTCAGTTTTCTCTCACAGTCCAACAACATGTAGATTCTGTAGATAATTCTAAATTTCTCTTAGGAGTGAGTATCTGTGGTTGTTCATCTATGTGTAGCAACCTGTGCAGGGTTCTCATTGGTAGTGTAAAAACACCCATTTTACTGTGCCATTTCAGTGCATGTTGATTTAAATTCTAATGATGTCTGTTCATCTTAATCCACTGTTCTGTGGGGTGTTTTGACGCTATATTGCAGGTATTGCATAAATTTATCCTTTCTTTTTCATGCAGTTATAACTTCTGCAAAACTTTCTGAATTATATTATACTTATTAATCAACAGACACCAGTTATAACCAATCTACAAAGGTAAGCTTAATGTATTGTTACATCTTATCTTTACCAATAACTGTTGCATGGTGAATCTTTATTATACATGGACACACTGCCAACACATATAATAAGCATGACTATAAGTTCAGTGGTCTTTAGTGGTCTTTCATTGATTGGCTTCAAATCCATTGGCTTTAAATGTTTAATATGGTGTAGAACTAAATATTCACAACCATGTCAAAAGCCACTTATTATGCAGCACCAAAATACATTTTAAGATCACATTAGAGAGGAGAGCAGGTATGGACCCTGGCTTTTAAAAAATTTACAGAAATACTATGAATTATTTATATGAGAAATGAACTTACATTTTTTAAGGTTGATAAATTTTTTATGATCAATTTATGATTAACATTTCTAACAAAATGAAATCGCTTAAGCTTGTTTATTTTGGAATTTTTTTTTTTAATTCAGCCCAATCAGATATATTTAGTCTAAGCATATGCCAAATATATTTAATGCCACCTGCCACATTTGGACACTTGAGTTTATTCACAAGAAATATTCACAATTATATTGTGCTCAGAGAGTATCTGAATGTTCCTGAGCAGTTGAGAGCTACAATATATTTAATTTTACCAAATTGACTGAGGTTTATAGGCTAATCATCATCGTCGTCGTCGTTGTCGTCATCATCGTCATTGTCGTCTTCGTCGCCGTCGTCATCATCATCGTCGTCTTCATCATCATCGTCATCATCATCTTCAGTGTTGATTTTTCCAGAAAGCACATCCTCTATCCAGTCCTCAAGTTCCTCAGCAGAGGGCAAATCCTCATCACTATCTATCTGCATCCAAACACTGTCAGCCTAGCAGTGGAGAAAAGACATATTTTAAAAATCTACATGATACTTTGTTGCTTATATATTCAAGTGTTGTGTGCAAAAGTTTCAATACACTACAAATTCACTTTTTAAACAAATTGAATATGTTGTAGTAGCTTGTTATACTTACATCTGTGACATTAACTATTCCGATCTGAGGCCTGAAAAGGTCAATTTTAAATGTCTTCTCCCAGTATGGAAGTATCTAAGCAAAAAGATGAAACGCCATTAGGACAATGTTTTTTAGATAAACAGAAATGCAAAACAAGTTTTGATAACCAAACTTGGGGTACTGACCAGAGGGAAGTTATCAGGATCAATCCAAACAATACTCAAGTTAGGGTTTTGTGTATTGTCTCGTGCAACCTCTTTTAAAATCTCCAAGAACTCAAAGCCATCTAATAAGAAATATCAATAAAAATCATAATGTCACATAGTTTATAACAGTAGCTATATATCTAGGGTAGGATTTACATAATTTAAATGTACCTGGGTCTTCCTCCTCTGCAAAGGCTACAATGTGAAATCCGTCCAGGTCATCCTCCTAGAGAGCAATACATTTCAGTAAAACTTTAATTATTATGCTTATTGATTATTAATTATACACCTAATTGAAACCTGCTGAGTTTATACATATGATTTTTAACTGGTGACTTGAATTCAAACCCAAATAACTTTAAAAACAATGATGTTAAAAAAACTACTGAATGTGTTTTATCAGAACTAATAGATATCTAAACTCTCAAGTACCTTACCCAAGTTTCAAACATGTCTTCCGCTCTCAATTTTCTCAGCGTTGATCTGGGAAGGTAAAATAATAAAGTTTTTCATTTATCATAATTACTTCCATTTTTAAATACCTAACGTATGTATCTTATTATACAGCCAACCCTCTGGTTATCTAATCTTTCACACCAACAAACGCCACATTATTCATTCATTCATTTATTAATTTATTGCTTCAGCCACTTCAGCTACCTCCTGTGCTCATTAATAAAAGACACAAGTTCCTCCTCGGAATGGGGTTTGTCTGGAATAGTTACTGCTTCCTCCATGAAAGGCTCATAGAAGTCCACTTCATTTATCTTGAGCGTCAACTCTTTTGCTACCTGTTACATAAAGGTAAGAAATAGCCATAGCAAACAAAATTTTTTTTTATTTAATAAAATTTACGACCAATCAACATTCCAAAAATGATATCAATTTTGGAAACCATATGATTAGTCTTTTAAATAAAGCTGCACAAAATCAAAACCCAATAGAATAATAGAATTTTTTTTTCTGGAAATATGGTTATGCAATATAAAATACAAAGATTAAAAGATCAAAGATAAAGATCTATTATATGGCCTTAAAGATTTCTGCCACTAGTATAAATATACAATTAACATGTTTAATACAATTTAATTGCTGGTTGGTTCAAAAAAGTAAAAAAAATATTTCATACACTTACAGATTTATCAAAGGTGGCAAAAAATTTCACAAAAGGCTGGAATTGCTCAGCAGCCTCATTGAAAGCCATAAAATCTGAGAAGAGAAGAGAAGAGAAGAGAAGAGAAGAAAAGAGAAATTAGATGGAAATTAGATTTGTCAATCCTGCAACCTCTTGTGGCCTTTTTAAGAAGTGGATGCCAAAGTACCAGGAGCTCTGTAGGGCTGAATGGGTTTCATAAGCACAAGTAGAAGACAGATGCATTGAAGAGGAAACCAATACCACTCTGTATAAGTGGTGGTCTAGTTGAAATGAAAACATCCTTTTGTTTTTGACCTTCAGTCCCAGAAGCCCTAAAGTCTGAGAGAAACCTGGCAGTATTTACACACTTGTTTAACATTTGAGGATCAAAACCTGAGGATCTTCCTCTATTTTAGAAATATGCATTCTTAAAATAAGTAATTCCTCAAATCTTTCCTCTGAACATAGATTCTGTGCAGGTGCACAGGTGTGCAGAACCCATCAAGAAACATTTGTTAGAAGTGTGCACAACTGTTAGAAGTGTGCACAGGGGACACATTCATGCATGAATACACACACTTACGCTCAGACTCTGGGTTCTTAAAGTAGCCAATTAATCTGATGTCCTCCTCCATGCGATCAAAAGCCTGCAGCTCCAGAGCATTGCCAATGATCTCAACTGGATCATCCATCAACTACCAAATAAAAATTATTAAATGATTAAATTGACAGATGCAAGAATAAGCAAAAGAGCAAAAAAATGAATTCTTACATCCAGCAGGAACTCAACAAGAATGTCTGCAGAAAGTAGTCCATCATACTCAATTACACGATCTTCCTTAAAAACATAGACACTACTTTCCTCTTGAAGACCTTAAAACAATTGGACATCAGTGTAATTATTATAGGCTAGAAAAAGAATGACATGATTTATTTAACTTTGACAGGCATGATTTTGTTATTAAGAACCAAGTAAAAGTGTTCTTGCCACATTAAAGCTGGCAAAAACGGAACCTTCCTAATTAGGACAATAGAATGTTTAAACATTTAATAAACAATAAACTAAAATTTTCTTCTAATTATTAAGCAAGCTATATCCCACTGCGTTGTAGATGTTTGTGTGCTATTTGTGTAGGTTCAGTTGTTCCAAGGGCATATATCACTGTCTTACCTAGTTTCTTAGCGACCTTGGCATCTTTCTCAGAGTCAACCATTCCAAATTGGATGTCTTTATCCTGCAAGACCTGAGCAGCCATCTGTAGATCAACCAGACATCAGTATAAACATGTACAATAAATGCTCGTAAACATTTTATGCTTTAACATGTAACATGTAAAACATTTTTTGAAAACAATAGCAAATAAACTGTATAAAAACAATAAAACTATTGTTTAAGTTCACTACAAAGAGAAACTATAATTTACAGACTTGTGGTCACCTAAGAGTCACAAACACATCTTATTCAAAATGTAATCCCATTTTGATTAAGCTCCACTCATCTAGTAAGAGTTTCCACTATAGCTTGAGGCTTAAATGTGTCTCTTCATTAAGTTACAACAGTATTAGTGAGATCAGACACTAATGTCAGGTAAGGAAGTCTTAGTTGCAGTTGGCATTCCAGTTAATCCCAAAGGTGTTCAGTGATGTTAGGATCTTTGTGGCGAACACTGTGTATTTTTATTCTAATAATAACACAGCATGTCATAATGGAGCTCATGGGCATATTTTCCATATTTGTAGCAACAGTTTGGAGTGGAACCACATATGGATCTGATAGTCAGGTGACCAAACATTTTGCAATAAACAAATATTTTGTTTGTATCTTTCTATACTTTAAAGTCTAAAATTCTATAGTAATAATATTTTCTCTCTTACCAATCATAAATTTCAAACATTTAATTTTCAAGATTTTTCATATGAGTAGAGCTTATTGTAATAGCTAAGGGGAAAAATATAGTATGAAATGCTCTTAAATAAGAATTTACTTTGCCCATATGTTTTCATAAACAAATTTCTTCTGTTAATATGACATGGTACTGTTGTCAATATAGAGCAGAGTTTGTATTATTATTATATTATTGTGTTGCTGGACATCTTCTTGGCACTGGCATATTGTAAAGTTTTATTTCTTACCAGTTAACCAAAAGTTGTTTAATAACAACTTAAAAAATACACGGCAGTAAATGTTGGCATAAAATGTTAAAGGACAGTCACATGAGTAGCTAGGTACACCACTCTAATAGTCAAAGCATGCATATAAATGCATTCAGGAAGACCTATGAATGAAGTACACCACTCACTAGAGTTCCTGATCAGAATAGCAATTAGTAAAATCAGAGAACTGTGTTTTGCTTTCTGCAACACAGAAGCAAAAAACATTTGGGGATAGGTAACAGAGTGCTAACTATTTGGCAGCTTCAACATCTTAGCAGATCTAAGAAAAAATGTAAATCTATAATGACCAGCTCTAATAGTGACCTTCAAACAGAAACTCATGTCCATTATATTTCTGAAACATAATTGTGATTGACATGTAATTGTACTGTAAAATGTTTAAATATATTCATAGAAATTAGCTTTTCCCCAATCATTTTTCACATCCATTAGTGTCCCACTCTCCCCTTCTCTCTCTTGCTGTCTTACATACCTCCAACACAAGTTCAGTCATTTGAAACTGTTTCTGTAGTTCTTTGCTGGTCGGTACTGGGGCATGATAGAGCAGGCACAGCATCTCATGGTTCTTCAAGGCTTTGCGGTAGTTTGTGTAGTCGATGTCCAACACTCGGTCCTTGCCATCATAGCGGGGAAACTCCAGGCCTTTCTTGGCCCAGGCGAGAGCTGCCAAGCTCAAACAAACCAGCACAAAGGATGTCTTCATGGCTGTCACTAATACACACATACTTCCAGACAATCACACACAATCAGGTTGTTCAGTGTTCTATCTGTCGGATCAGAGAAGCTGTGCAAGTACAAAACAGCTGAAAGCCAAAAAAATAGTACAAATTTAAATATATATATATATTTTAAGACAAATTGCAGAAGTTTTAGATACAGATATCATTATGGTCTTATGCACCTTTCAAGTAACAGATAAGTTTTGTCCAGACTGTTTCCTCTGCTTTCTTTTTCTCTCACTTTCTGTCTCTCGAAGTCTCCCTAACTGTTTATGCTTCTCTTTTGGCTGGAGACAAAGCACGGGACTCAGAGGAGGGGAATTCATAGAAGAAGCCCTCTGACTCTCTCTCTCTCTCTCTCTTTCTCTCTCTCTCTCTATCTCTCTCTCTGGTCTTTTTTAAGAGCCCAGTTGTTTCACGGCTAAAAATACTTTAACTAAACTGCAAGGGGCAGGAACAATGTGGGGGTCTGGCCAAGCTTCTATAAATGATATTTTAACATTTAGCTATTTAATTTAACTTGTATCAGAATTAAGTTCACGCAGTGTGTGTGTGTGTGTGTGTGGTGTGTGTCTGTTTGTGTTTGTGCAAGAAAAACAAATATAAGAATATTTAAATAATCCGAGCAGCAATAATCAGTTAGCATTAGAAATAAGGTAATGTCTATAATTCCTACTGAAAACCTCTATAGACTCTGAAAGATTACAGAGAGACAGCTACAACTAAGCAAAAACTGCTAAACACCGGCAAAATAGACTGAAGATTTCTCATATATAATTGATTCACAATTTCCTAACATTTGTAAATGCAATCATTTAAGAATAATGGCATAGTTACCATGTATAATGACTATTTATTAATTATAAAAATGTTTATGACATATATATTAATTTATTTCTAATTATTCATTTCTATTTATCCATTTCAATCTGGTGAATTATTAAGTCTTTCCAGCTTTAAAAAAAAAAAAACTAAACTATTTTTATATCTCAATAATTGATGTTGATTAGCATGATGAATATTTCTCTGGCTATTTGTAGCGCATGTAGATACTTGATACTCTTCTCATAGTTATCTACAGTGGTTGTTGCAGTTAACCATTACACATAACTGTATATACATTATATTAAGTTTGAATCCAGTCAAAAGTGGAATGATTTGATACTAAAAACTTAAAAATAACTCAGGTACAAAAGAATAATGAACTGAATCGAAACATCAAAAACAGAAAATGGAGCAAAGCAATAAAGAACTTGTTATAAAGAACAATGGTTTCTGTTTTACTGGATTTTAATGCAATATATATATATATATATATATATATATATATATATATTAGTAATGTCCCATTCATTCTGTCTTTTATATGGATCAGTTGTCCTGGTCCCTTTGCAGAAAAACAGCCCAAAGCATGATGTTTCCACCCTCATGCTTTACAGTAGGTATTGTGCTCTTAGGATGCAACTTAGCATTCTTTCTTCTCCAGACACCAGTAGAGCTTTTACCAAAAAGTTTTATTTTGGTTTCATCTGACTATATGACTTTCTCCAAATCCTCTATTTGACCATCCGAATGCTCTCTGATTAAGTCTTCCAAGCCTAGTGCAGGGCGGCATGGTGGCGCAGTGGTTAGCACCGTCGCCTCACAACAAGAAGGTCCTGGGTTCG
>JAOTQW010000038.1:12716166-12726608 GCA_026260075.1 Sisor rabdophorus | reverse complement strand
AGAATAAATGATGTAACTTATCGCCTGATCCTGCCCTCGCAGTACCGCATTTCTCCCTCTTTCCATGTATCACTTCTGAAGCCTTTTGTCTCTTCTCCAGGGTCTGGCGTCGGCGCAACAAGTGTATCACAACAAGTTTCAAGTTCAATAAAGTCCTCACTACAGCATTTCAGATTTTGTGGAGATTTCTGTAGTTTTCTTATTACTGGTTATTTTTGTTACAGTGTTAAATAAAACTATAGTATTTCTATTAAAAAATACTATTTTATTACTTTTTATAAGGGTGAGGAGATACATTGATCTAGCTACACTAGTTCACAAGTTTTTTTAAAGCTCAGGATGCTCTCATTCCATACTGTTTAAAATATGAACAATTTAGTTTGGTGCCATTTTTATTCTTGTTTTCAAACATTCTTTTATCTTTTCATTTAGATTTTTTAAATATATTTTTTTTTAAAGCTACATTATCTGAGGTATAACGGAAAGTTTTGTTGAGTCTGTTCTGTAAAGAGCTGATATTAGGAGAGTCCATTTAAATGTTTGCTTATAATCTCAGCTCATTACTTGTAAAAAGGACACAAGGGAGCCAGAAATCTTGACTGATAATATGCAAATTAATAATATAATGCAAAACAAAATGTGTTTTCTGGATGTTTTTGTTGTTATTCTTTCAATAAATAATAAACATACCATTGAAATTATAGACTAATCATTTGTTTTCAAATATACAAAATCAGCACCAGTATCAAATGTTTTTTCTCTCACTGTAATATATGCCTGACATGGTTGGTCAAAATAACTCTTTGTACATATATCTATGTAGAATATATATCCACACCCTATGCCTATTATTCTTAGTAAATGTTTCGGATCTACTGCAAGCTCAACAAGGCCAAAACAACTATTAAATATAAATAAATAAATTGCTGAATGAATGAATAAATATAAGTATTATCAATTAATTAAGACAGACAACATGTATTATCGCTAAGGTTTGTTTTTATTTACTTTGTTTAGTGTGCTTGACCTATAACTCAAGGGTTAATGTGTCGAA
Organism: Sisor rabdophorus; assembly: GCA_026260075.1. Classification (NCBI taxonomy): domain Eukaryota; kingdom Metazoa; phylum Chordata; class Actinopteri; order Siluriformes; family Sisoridae; genus Sisor; species Sisor rabdophorus. The sequence continues at coordinate 12,725,554 of JAOTQW010000038.1, read as the reverse complement.
ACCATCCTCTGCTATGTCCTGGGTTCAATTTCTGTAATGCCTCCTTTTGTGCGAAGTTTGCATGTTCCTCCCTGCACTTATGTGGGTTTAACCCGGGTTTTCCAGTTTTCTCCAACTGTCCAAAAAATCTACATTGGGTTGATTGGTGATTTAAAATTGCCCATAGGAGTGTGCGTGTACGATGGACTAGCTACCTGTCTAGGGTGTACCCATGCCTTTCCCCCGATGTGTGCTGGATAGGCTCGAGCAGGCCCCTGTGACCCAGAGTTAGCCAATAAGTGGGTATAGAAGATGAATAAATGCATAAATATGCGGCGCGGTGGCGCAGTGGTTAGCACAGTCGCCTCACTACAAGAAGGTCCTGGATTTGAATACCAGGCATGGGGTCTTTCTGTGCGAAGTTTGCATGTTCTCCCTGCGCTTTTCCTCATGTGCATTAGGTTGATTTGTAATTTTAAATTGCACATAGGATTGAGTGTGTGTGTGTGGTTGTGTGTGTGGCCCTGCGATGGATTGGCGACCTATCCAAGGTGTACCCCTGCCTTTCACCCCATGTACCCTGGGATAGGCTCCAGCAGACCCCAGTGACCCAGAGTTCGGAAATAAGCTGGTATAGAAGATGAATTAATTAATTATTATGCATAAAATTACATTAAAAATAGTTAAATCTGTGTATTTATACCTTAGCTGAAATATAATTAACACAAAACCTTATTCAAGCTAAGTATTTGTGAAACACATTCTCTTACTGCAGGTTGAAATTTGATGTTTATGTTTTAATTGTAATTTTTCCACAGATTCTTAGCCTTAACTAAAAATGCAATAAAATCTTCTTATTATACCATTTACATTTGGTTTTAGGATTTGTGGAAAACAACTATATTTAAAAAAACATATAAAGAAGGTAACATCTGAATTGAAAATATTAACATTTAATATACCAAACAAATATAGGCAGCTCATTTATTAAACAATTAAAATTTAAAAGAAAACCACAAAAAGAAAAATACAAGGATTTGCATTATTTTTATCTGTTAAACCAGAAAACATGAAAAATGTTTAACTTGACCAGTTGTGCCTGTTTCCAGACATCAGTGATTAAAGTGGGATACCAAAAAAGCAGCAAAAAACTATTTGTAATTGAACTAAAGCCTGCTCATAATTAGCTTTAAAGCTTAATTTACAACACAATCTGAAGTGTACAATATTGTCAAAGCCATAACCAGTGTTACAAATCCATTCCCTTACTTCAAAATGGTCAGTTTCAAAATAAAACCTGTATTTACTTAAAACAAGAATTAGTTACCTCCTTCACTAAACAGCATATTATAGTTTAGTGGATAATAGAGAACGTTGCTTCACAACAACCACAAAAATTCTTCCTTTAGAAGAACTGAATACTTTGCACAGCAATCAAAATTGGACATCCCAAGCTTAGTTGACCTGACATGGGATAAGTGATATGCTTTCACATATGCATAAATTCAAACTCCACTTTGATTAAATGGGCCATTTCTAGCTGGTGATTTTCCTGTATTGGCAATTATCCAAATAAAAACAGGCAGTGTCTGTAGTCTTATTATGTTACCACTTAGTGGTAAATTGTCCAGATCTTAGTCACCAGAATTTTACCAAATCCGCTGTTTTAGGATTTTTACTTGAAAAGAAGGCATTTTGGTGTTAAACTTGGTGGTAAATGATAAACTTGTGGGGTTTTTTTTAATGTAGACGATTTTAAGGTCAGAGCAAACAAATACCTATTTAAATGCAGAAGGATAACTGTAAACACACTAGCATTTAAAAGATAGATGTGTTCAGGCAGAATTTATTTACAAAATTACTGAAAACATAGAATGTCTAATAAAACATGTTGCTTTCCAAATTTTTTAGGGAATAGTCTAAGATTTAAAAAAATGTATGTATATTCGTTTAAATATACGTATATTTGAGTATATTAAGTAAATATAAGTATATTTGAGGCAAGAGAAAAGGCTGCACATTTACTGGTACTATATTTCACATCTTAATGGACAAAACTATTTAAAAATGCTTATACATAACAGCCCGCACGCCAACATGTTTTCTGCTTTCATAAGGGTGTACATACAATAAATAGGTTTACATTTTCCATTTATTACTAGTGGTGCAATGGCTCACAGTTGATCAGGATGGATCATAACCCAGAGTTCTGATCAAACTTGGCCTGCAGATTAATTGCCACAGATTTATCTATTTAAGATTGCAAAATAAAAAGTATTATTGTAACTACACTGATAAAGTGTTTTTATGACTGGGGCATTTTAATCATCCAAAAAAATTGAAAAGACTTCCGCATCATTCAAATCAAAATTTTGGCTTCATGGACATCCACATCTTCATGGAAAACCACATCTATTGTGAAGTTTAGCACTGAGTGGGAGATGAGAAGTTTGGTGCTACAGACACCCACCCTTTATCAGATTCACATGATGACAGAGGAAATTAAAGAGACACAAACAAAACTATCTCAGTGACCGCAAATGATGCCACAAACAAAGTAAATGAGGTGACAGAAACTTGACTGGCCACTTTGGTATCTAGCAAAAGGCTGTTATCCACAGAAGGTGACAGTATATGCTATGACATCCCAATCTTTATCATTAAAAAATGTCAAAAGTTAAGGGCTGTTTTCAGGTCTCAGAAGGTTACAAGTTACACGTTATTAACTTGTTTTGCTAAGATAAGATGTTACAATAGATGCAAAGTAAATTATATTTTTCATTTTTTCTCTTTTTCTCTTTCATGATAAACTGCTCTGTGACTCAAAAACTGTAATGTGATTCAACAGTGAGTTTTATGATTCATTGCACCACTAGTTATAACAAACCAATATATCAGGTTGTATCAGAGCCACTGTATCGGTAGTGCGTTTATAATAAGTTCGCATAGCTGGTAAGTTAATGATAATGGAACAAATATTTTTTCAGAAAATCCAGAAACCTCATTTTATTTGAGATACACAAGAAAACATTTTTATCGAATAAGGATAGCTTTTGTAGTAATAAATATAATATATATATATATGTTTCCAGTAAAAAAAAAATCAACTTTACAGAGAAAAATATACAAACATGGTGACGCCCACAAAACAGACTATAACCAACCAAATGTTTAGCAAAAGTTTAATTTTGGGGGGCTCATAAAGCATCTCCTGAATGACCTGTTCATCCTCTTTAATAATCTTTGGTGTTGATGCTGCTTTCTCTTCCTTATGTCTACAAATCCAATCAAATATGCACAAGAATGATTCCCGTTTGCTTTCATCTTCATTCCTCTGCCCTAGCAACTCTGAATGCCCATTACTGCACATCTCTACTGGTGTTGGTGCCTCTGTGCTAGGTGTTGTAGGGCCCTGTTCACTAAAACTGGGCATTAAAAGTTTAATTTCAGCTCCATCAAGACATTGTTCATTGTGGACATCCAGAGCTTTCTGGCAGGTGCTGTTACCAGTGCAGTGGGTAGAGCTCTTAAGCGCCAGCTGTTGTATCTCCTTTCCATCAATCACAGGCAGTTTTTTCATATTCTGAAGTCCCCACACAGTTGTGCGGATAATCTTCTCCTTAGTTGGAGGAGGAGTACAAAGACTGACAACTACAGCTACTAAGCCTGAGATCCAGAACAGTCCAGCAGCTACGTACATATAATGGACATGCGTGATGAAGGCTGGTCGCTCATCTGGCTGATCGCAACGGGGCTCTCGATAGACAAAACCAAGAATAAGACGTGTGGTTCCCAGGACAAAGCCAGTGAAGCCGCCCCAAAAGGCACCCATCTCATTGCAACGCTTCCAGAAGATGCCAAGTAAAAAGAGAGCAGCAATGGGTGGTGTAAGATATCCTGCCATTTCTTGGATGTACAAGTACATTTGGCCACCTTGCATCTCAATGATCACGGGCACCCAAGCAATGCTGATGCCTACCATAACTATTACAAACATTCGACCTACAACAACCAGCTCACGGGAGGAAGCACACTTGCGCACCATTTTGTAGATGTCTAGGGTAAAAATAGTGCTGGCACTGTTAAAAATAGAGTCCAAGTCACTCATAAGTGCAGCAATCATAACCGCCATCATCAGTCCACGCAGGCCTACTGGCATTACACTCATGACCAGTCGAGGGTAGGCAATGTTAGAGCAGCCAGCTTGACTGTGGCACACTGCCATGCAGTGCTCAGGTCCAATGCATGCAAGCTCATCTGCAAACATGATTCTGGAGATCATTCCTGGAATAACGATGATAAACATGGGAAGAATTTTAAGTATGCCTGCCATTAGGGTTGAGCCCTTGGCATGGGCTATGTTTTTAGCTGCGAGAACCCTTTGTACGATAACCTGGTCAGCGCACCAGTACCAAATGGATGCTGGAGTCTGGCCTAAGAGAAATCCAGGCCAGGGAATGTCTTCATCAAGGGGCCCTCGTAGAAGTTTAAGGGAATCTGGCTTTGGGTGGATGCGACAGGAATTAGTGTACTCAAAACTATAGTTGTACCTTGCAAGAATGGCAGTGACATTTGGAACAGCCTCCATGTATCTCTCTCTAACACCCTCTATTCCCCCCACCTTGATCAGGCTGATAACCATAAGGCTTAAAGCGCCACAGATCATAAGTACGGCTTGAATAGTGTCAGTGTAGATCACAGCAACCAGGCCACCTGTTAATGTCAGCAAAGCGGTCATGGCAATGAGCAAAATGATTGACAGGTACAGATTCCAACCTAAAGACTCATGAATAAAGAGAGCTCCAGCATACAAGTCCACTGACAGCTTGGTAAAAATGTAAATCAAAAGGGAAAGAGCAGCAAAGTAAACTTTCAGCCGTTTTCCTCCATAGCGTTTTGAGAGGTATTCTGGCATTGTGTACACCCCACAGTGGATATAAACTGGTATGAACACCCAACCCAAAAGCTGAAGAAGAAGCAGAGCGTTAAACTCCCAGGCACCTACAGCAAAACCACTTGCTGCACCTGAGCCAGCTAGACCAATAAAGTGTTCGCTGCCAATGTTGCTAACGAACAGTGATGCTCCAATCACTGCCCAGTTCATTGTTCGCCCAGCCAGGAAATAACCACTTACACTGCTGCGGTTGGCCTTCCACATAGCAAAGAAACCAACACTAAGAACAAGAATAAAATAAAGTGCAACAACTGCAATGTCTGCTATCTCCATTGATGTTGCCATGTTTAAATATTAACTGGTTTATGATACAAGAAGATAATTAAAATGTTTGCTCCATCTAAGGAAGTTATGTAAAAGACAATCCTTTAATGCTTTGGTTCGGTGGCAGTTTATTTGAAAACAAATTGATCCACTCTCTCTCTGGTGTAAATTTTAACTTTCAATATTCCATCCAAATGCCTCACTTGAAGAGGATATATTGTGGAAGATGTCTTTGGCTTTCCTACAAAAAAAGGGAAAAACACTTTCCTAAAACAAAAAAGAGGGAAAAACAAACAGAAAGATAGATCAAGTATTAGATTAATTTCTGCAAGTACAGTCCTTCTGGTAATGACATCATAATAACAATATATATGTTGTATTTTCTTTATATTCCAGTATTATACATCTTAGGTCATAAACAATTATTTTACAGGATAAAGGCATAATAGTATCACTTCCTACACCATTCCTACTATGTTGAACCTTTTGAAAAAAATAGTAGAGTAGGAAATATGTTTGCATGCATGGATGTTTGCATAACCTATTCATTTAAAATTTGCAACCTCCCTCTTCGATGCTCCATATTTTATGTTCACTTGGAGGTCATAATATTTATATACGCATGTGTACATAATAAAATACCACTTTTGCTTTAATTTAAAAGAAATTACTGATTTTGGACTTTATTTCTACTCCTGCCCTCTCTTGGTGTACATGCCATATTGCATATATTATTGGAGAACATTACATAATAGATCAAGTTTTTCTCTCACATAGGAAGCAGCAGCAGGGACTAAGAGACTTTCTGTCTAGGCAGTAACTAGATGCAGACACAAATACACAAAACAAAGGTCTAGCTATACCTGCTTCCACTTAGTGCACAAATATTAGACATCGCTTGTTAAAACTGCCAAGCAGATTTGCACAAATGAAGATAAAAATGTTTTCTCAGTTCTTCTTCCAAACTATTCCTCACAGATTTCAACGCTGAAAACGGTTGCTCGGGTCAGACATGTAGCCTGATCCCAACCCCTTACTGGATTTCCTTTCTAATCAGAAATCTCTTTTCTAACCAATAACTTAGTTTGTTTGCCATGCCATGTTTATGTTCATGCACCTCATCTGAATGTTCTCTGGTAACCCTTGGCAACAGATCTGCTTGAGCTGATGACACCAAGGTCATCAAGGACATACTGTTATTTTAACAAATGCGTTGTGTGTGTATAATTCACACATTTTACAATTTACATCAACGTAACGCTAAATTTAGCAGGTTTTAGCCAGCGCACGAGAACTTTGCACGAGACCTTCGTGTTTCAAGGCAGCACCCTCATGCTGCTAAACCTGCTAAATGTATTATTTAGATTCGCAGTCAGAAAAACAGACAGTGAAATCGAGCAGGACTAAAACGGTTATCAAAAGCTGGAGAAGCATGACTGGCCCCTTTACTCACCCTACACCATGTCCTCAGACAAACGCGAGCATCATCAAGAAGCAAGTGTGTGGAATTTTCCAGAACCTGCGTGCACTGTCTTGCGCTTTCTTCCCTCTCTGCCGTTCTCGTTTAGACAAATCAAGCAATCCCCTAAAATGCAGTTTAATTGAACATAATCACACTGCGTATAAGAAAAAATTGTGTCTTTTCTTTAGGAACCAGAGAGCACCACTTTCCGATCCTGTCATACAGCTGAACGTGCGCATAAGACAACAACAAACACTTGAACATCTGTCCCTTAACACACACACACACTTTATCATATTCAACCCCTGCTTGTCAACCAAGAGGGACGACTTACCATTCGCACAGATAAGATTTCCAATCCGAGAATGTCGCTATATGACAGAGCCTTTGAATGAATTAGCGAGTCCGGAAGTGACAACAGTTTCACTTAGTACAGCAGCAGAGCTCACAATTAGCCACGTATTCGAATCGGAGTCCCTGCATGTTCCTAAATAGTAAAGTCTTAAATCGGATGAGTCACTTTTCTTAGTCTTTTGGATGCAACTTGCAACTCCAACTGGGGCAGGAGGAATAAGTTAGAAGACGCTTTTCAAATGGAAAAAGGGTCTGCTGACTCCGCCCCACATCGCGTGTACGAGTGGGCGGAGCGTGGAAACACACCAGGCTTGTAAAGCCGCTAGAAACCTCCCGCATACTGAGTAACACCCTTCTTTATCCTGATCAGTTTCCTAAAATATTTAGTATTTTATTAATTAATAATTTAAATAATAATAAAAAATAAATATATTTATAGTCAACATCTTTCTGGTAACTTAGTATGACGTCATAAAGAGGCAAAGCGGTGCAGAGATTCCTTCAATCATTGATTCTTCTATACCCGCTTATTTTTGAACTTGGGGTCACGGGGGTCTGCTGGAGTTTATCCCACGCACATGGGGCGAAAGGTAGGGCCACACAGACACAACCACACGCACTCACACACACTCCTATGGGCAATTTAGGATCCTCAATCAACATAAGGGAAAGGTTTTTTGGATGGTGGGAAGAAAGCGCGGGGATATCATGCAAACTCCACACAATTGTGAGGCAGCCGTGCTAGCCCCTACGCAACCGCGCCGCCCCAGTATGTACGCACATACAAAAATAGTAGGATGATAAATAAATATTAAATTATTGCACATAAGTGTAAAAACATTTAACTGTTTAAAAGATAAGGTAAGTATCGAATAGTTATTTCAAATTGTATTTGTTTTTCTTTTGAAAACTTTCTTATTTACAAATATTTTGAAATAGGCAACCAAACTCTAGCAGACCACCTAAACCCAAATTAGGGAATAATTGGGTAACAGGATGAATAAATGAATGAGATGCCAGTAGGGTTATTTTATGAATTGAACACTCTTAAGAGTTGAGACTCTCTAAGGGTTAAACTATTGAACATTTTCCTGTTTTTTTCCACCCACATTTAATAGCCTAACCTGGCCCTCAGGGCAAGCTGTCTTTTGAATTCTTTTCATCTGAGAGAGTATTAGTTGTGTTTACTGTAACATTTACTTAGTATTTTAACACCTGCCCTTTTCTGCTAATCAGTTTACCAATTGAATGAGAAACCTTTGGCTCATTTTTACCCTCTTAACTCCTAACACCTAACTGGTTTCCGTTACTGCAGTTTAATAAAATATTACATTGGTAATTGCTCGAAATATGCCCCAACCTCTACGGACTGCCACCATAACGTGGTAAAGGAGCCCAAAGTAGCCTAGAAGCTATGTTGCCAGGGGCTAAATTTCTCCAGTAGGGCCTTCCAAGGCAAACAGGTCCAAGAGCAGTCCAACTGCCCTTAATAAGTATTAGGAAACCTGTGACGTCACCCGGTATGGCACAACCGGAGCCTTACCCCACGGGCTCAGCTGGGCTCAGCCCAAAGAAGCGATGCTGGGAAGGAAAGAGCCTGAGCTTGTGCAGGAGGTTAAGAGGTACCGACTAGATATTGTCGGGCTGACCTTCACACAAAGTTTGGGGTCTGGAACTCAACATCTTGAAAGAGCCTGGACGCTTTACCACTCTGGTGTTGCCTGTGGTAAGAGGCGACGGGCTGGTGTGGGCATGCTCATAGCCCCCCTGAAAGGCAGTGCAGAGTACCCCCACCTTCTTGGGGTCTCTTGGAGGGTTGCTAAAAAGTGCTCCAACTGGGGATCACATTGTTCCACTGGGAGACTTTAATGCCCACGTAGGCAGCGACAGCGATACCTGGAGGGGCATGATAAGGAGGAACACCCCCCCCCTGATCTGAACCGAGTAATGTTCTGTTGTTGGACTTTGGTAGTTATGGTCTGTCCATAAGGAACACCATGTTCAAGCATAAGGATGTCCACCAGTGCACATGGCACCAGGACATCCTTAGGTCAATGATCGAATGATCGAGAGTTTCTGGAGAAGAATTTATTATCTGGCATCATGATGGAACAACTATAAAATTATTAATATTCTTCCCCAAATTAGGGAATAAATGGGTATATACACGTTGGCATAATGGTTAGCATGGTCTACCTTACAACAAGAAGGTCCTGGGTTTGAATCCCAGGCGCAGGGTCTTTCTGTGCGGAGTATGCATGTTCTTCCCACGCTTGCGTGGGTTCCCTCCGTGTACTCCGTGTACTTCTCACTCACACCCACTTCATGTCTTCATTTATCGCATCCATGTACCTTCTCTTTGGTCTTCCCCTTTG
>JAOTQW010000038.1:12701689-12716066 GCA_026260075.1 Sisor rabdophorus | reverse complement strand
TGTGCATTAGGTTGATTGGTGACTCTAAATTGCCCATAGGAGTAAATGTGTGTGCATGTGCCTGTGATGGTTTGGCGATCTGTCCAGGGTGTATCCCCCCGGCCTCTTGCCCTATGTGCGCTGGTGTGGGCTCCAGCAGACCCCCGGAAAGTTCGGAAATAAGCGGGTATAGAAGATGAATATATGAATATATATTCATATATATTCACACACACACTAGTACCTAGTATGTAAGCGTATGTTCACACCTGCTGCAGTTCATTGATGAGCTTGTTTTTGTCTTCAATCATTTCCCAGCAGAGCTGTTGCTGTGTTTTTAGATCTTCCTTTAGCTCCTGATGTATCACCTTTGTCTTGGCTTCCGTCCACCTGCTCATGATTTTATTGAAATTCTCTATCCCCGACTTGGCCTCATTTTCCAGCTTTTCCAATCTGTCCAGGATTGTGGTACATGTTGCAAAAAGATGGGTAAATAAAAAATCAAGTAATGCAAAAGTGCTTGATATGTCTGCACAACTTGGCCAACATCATTATTTAAATATATTTATATGTATGTTTGTTTGTCTTTTGGTCTGTCACCCTTAATTATTCTATGGTACATTACTACAATAAATAAGCCTATAAAAACGCAGACACTCAGGGTTGTACTCTATTCTAATTAAGTACATTTAGTGGTGGGAATAACCTGAAAGGAATAAAATTAATGGTGTAGATTTCATCAATAAATTACGAATGAATAACTAAAAGTAAATGTCTACATTTTTCCAACTGATCGTATAGACTCTGACTGTACTATATGCTTCACACTAACTATGTGTGTGATGTGTGTGTACCTCAGTCTGTTTGCCTCTCTAAATTCTTCTCTTTTTTTTGACTGTCTGGCATCAGAAGCCACCAAAATGTTGGTCACTAGTTCTGTGCCATCAGTTTTTAATTTAGTCATGTGCTGCAGTGAGGAATAGGTAAAAGGCAAAAGTAAATCTATAGGCAAAAGTAAAGCTTACTAAATCATTAGATACAATACTGAAAAACTGCTTTGTAAATAAACATTAAACACTGTATGAAACACCACTAACTTTGCCACTTTGTTCTAGCTGTCTCTGACTTGGCAGAGCTTCGCCTTCAGTTTCTCCATCCTCCTCATCTACTTCAACCTCATGTCTTCAGTTGTTCATTGAATTAAAATAAACAGCAAACAAAAATCAGAACAAAAATGCCTGCTAAATTTTAGGAGCAAAGTAAGCAGTAAGTTATTATTAGTGAAATCAATTGTTCTTAAAGTAAAATAGAACTTCAATAGCAATGTTTCACTCATTTGGCAGTGTTATATACACTTTGTGCTGACAAATGAATAATGAATACCATGGACATGAAAATGATATCCATGGTAGTCACATGTGCTTAACCTAATTCATACCATGGGCATTACAATGAGTTTGGCAAATAAAATGAACTAGAACTCATTCATTTATCTTCTATACCAGCTTATTCCTGAACTCGGGGTCAGGGCAGTATGCTGGAGCCTATCCCAGCGCACATAGGGTGAATGGCTGGGGGTACACCCTAAACAGGTCGCCAGTCTATCGCAGGCCACACACACACACACACACACACAACCACAAGCACTCACATTCACTCCTATGGGCAGGAAGTCACCAATCAACTTAATGCACATGTTTTTGCACTGTGGAAGGAAACCGGAGTACCTGGAGAAAACCCACACAAGGGCAGAGAGAACATGCAAACGCTGCACAGCAAGACCCCAAGCCCGGAATTCGAACCTAGGACCTTCTTGTTGTGAGGCAACCGTGCTAATCACTACGCCAAGATACAGTCAGAGATTAGTGCTAACCAGTATAGTAAAACTACTATTACTAATGATCTATTTATGATCATGAAAATGTGACCTACCATAAGATTTGACCCACCACTACACTGTATTCCAGTGGATCCATCTCACACTACAGACATTTTAGGAATGTCAATCAGTATAAAATTACGAAGCGGGGGGAGGGGGGGGTCACTGAAGATTTAAAGAGTATTTATTATTTCCTATATTTAAAGAGTATTGTTATCTTTTTTTAAACAAAAAAAGTAGGTTTTCTGACTGCAAAATAAAAAAAATCGTAACTGTCAGTCTTTTTCCTCCGTAAGAGCTATAAACTTACCGTTTCTTGGCCAGGGCTCGTGCCGCAATACGGTTACGACGAGCCTTGATTCTGTCCTTAGGATTTTCCGCTTCAACAGACGGCCCAGCCTCGTCTTTTTCCCCACTTATAACTTTAGTTGGTAGCATTTTTTGTAGCAAAGCGCAAGATCAAATGCAAGCTTTTTGTTGGCGTGGAAGGTTCTGTATCTTAGCAACTGATGACGCGGAATATTTAAAATGGCCGCCACGGACTCATTTTTTTTTCAGGCAGCACTCCCACCTACTTTATCATATGACCTTCGGTCACATTCACTGCGACGTCTAGCCTTGGTGATTTTTTTTCTTTTTTTTATTTATAAAACGTTATTAAGACGTTTTGTACTTATTTTATTTTTACCCTATTTATCATAATCAAGATCATAAAATGATCTTTTCTAGTTTAAGTTTAGATAATGTTTAGATTTTGAAATGTATCACTGTGTGTTCATTCCTTTTCCATGCACGCTTATTCTTTAATTCAGGGTCACAGGGTCTGCTGGAGCCTATACCAGCGCACATTTGGATAAGGCAGGGGTACACCCACACCCATAAAACCCCTGTTTTTCAATTTAGCTTTATTTGTAGAGCGCTTTTAACAATAGTTATTTCTATAGTCTATTATTATTATAGCAGTCTCAAAGTTGCTTTACAAATACATATGCAGGGTGAAATGATAGTTGTTTGTCTCTGGAGAGCAAGCCAGAGTATGCAATGGCAACGGTTGCAAGGAAAAACTCCCTAAGCGTAATAGGAAAAAACCTTGAGAGAAACCAGACTCAACAGGGAACCCATCCTCATTTGGGTGACAGACAGTGTGTGTTAATGTATATGGTAGAATAGAGTCTTTATTGGGTTGTAAAGACATCCTGGCTCATTCTCGTGAAGCGATTTTCCCCACAGGATATGTGCCAACAAAGAAGGCCCGCAAGATCCAGCGTGGTCGTAGCACGGGGTGGCATGTATAGCTCGACAAAATTTGTGAGAGATAGATAAAGAGAGAGAGAGAGAAAGAGAAGGAAAAAGACAGGGCAGAGCAGTAAGTATTGTTGCAATCAAATGATTTGTAATGAAATGTATAAAGTGTCGAATGCAAGTAAGGACTCCTATGACAAGACTAACTATGACAGCATAACTGAAAGAATGACTGCTGCATTCTGGACTAACTGCAGTTTATTTATACACTTAGTTCAACCTATCTGGATGTAATAAAAGCATAAACTAGTTTGTCTGTGTCATTAAGTAACAGTAAATGTCTTATTTTGGTGATATTCCTAAAATGAATGAACGCTTCCCTGGTGAGATTATCTATGTGGGTTTCAAATGATAGTTTGGAATCAATGGTCACACCCAGATCTTTGACTGTAGCGCTTGATAAAACAGAAAGACTGTCTATGGTGAACATGTAGTTAGGAAAATTGTCTCTGGCTAACTGTGGCCCTAGAACCAGAACCTCTGTCTTATCTGAATTTAAAAGGAGAAAGTCGCTTAGCATCCAGTATCTTATGTCTTTTACACATTGTTAGATTCTGCTCAATTGATGTTTGTTTCTGTTTGAGAAATACAGTTGCATGTCATCATGCTTGTGAATTATGTTACCTAGGAAAGCATGTAAAGTGTGAGGAGCAGCGGACCTAAAACTGAGCCTTGGGGTACACCATATGTGACAAGGGAGAACGCGAAGTAGTCACCATAAATCTACAAATTGGTAGTGGTCTGTGAGGTAGGACTTAAGCCAGGCGAGGGACGTTTCTTTAATTCCTACTACTTTTTCTAGTCTACGAAGAAGGATATTATGGTCGATGGTGTCAAAAGCTGCACTAAGATCCAATACAACGAGCAGAGAGACACAGCCCTGATCAGCGGCCAATAGTAGGTCATTTACTACTGTAACAAGAGCTGTCTCTGAACTGTGATGTGGCCTAAATCCTGATTGGTACATTTAATGTATGTTATTTCTTTGCAGAAATACTATTTTAAAATATAATATTTGCTCTTCTACCTTCTCTAATATTTTAGAAATGAAAGAAATGAATATGGGCCATCGCAGGGCCAAACACAACCACACGCACTTAGATTCACTCCTATATACAATTTAGAATCACAAATCAACCTAATGCACATGTTTTTGGACTGTGGTAGTAAACCCATGCAAGAACGGGGAGAACATGCAAACTCTGCACAGAAAAGGGATTTAAATCCAGGACCTACTTGTTGTGAGGCAACTGTGCTAACCACTACGCCACCGCGCTGCCCCGCTGGGTGTTTTCAATTTCCATATCAAAGAGTCAGAGTTTTTTTTACAGTCCAGAGTAAGCTTTTTGTTGCAATGCACCTGAGCAAGGCATTTAATTCAATCTAATAACAGCTTTCTAAGTAATCATCTGTGAAGAGCTGTACTGTCCTGTACCCTCTGTATATGTGACATAAATGTTACTTTCCTCATTTCTGTACACTAAAATGTTTGTTTTTTAGGTGTAGCAGTTGAGGAAGCAGAATGCACTCGGTAATGTAACGTTAGCTTTAAGTCTAAACTTTTCTCCCATCCAGGACAAAGTTGGGTGAACCCTGGTCCACAGCAGGGATGAGGTTAGCTTGATGCATCTGCACTGTTTAATTTCTTACTACATACAAAATGTATATAAACTACATTTTATATCTGTCTTATTAAGTTTATTATTATTCATGTATTATAATTATTTGTTACTGTTCTGTTGTTGCAGAAGTTTAAATGACCTACTATAGGGGGAGCTTTAAAATAAACACATAACATTTATTTATTATTTATTCTGCTGTTTTTCTTCAACAGGGGCAATTATTCTTTAGTTTTTGTAACTAAAAATCTTTTAGTAACAGTCCTAAGCTGTAACTTTCATCATGAATGATGGCCATAATAACACACAATTGGAACAACTTTATTTATATTATATAGTATTCAGTTTGTGACATATCCCATATGGGCCCTGTTATTTGACAGATCGGTGTGAGCGTTGTAAACTTAACATCCTGGAATATACCAAAGAGCATGCAGGGGCAATAGAAACGACTGCATTTCTCCTGTTTACCGTTAAAAATACATTTTATTTTAAAAACTTGCATAATTTTAATTTGCTGAGCCACTAAACAATTAAACGCAATACTAAACAAAATAAGTTAAAGCTGTATTAAAATATTGCATATAAATGCACCCTGTTTCGTTCAGTTACTTCGTCCCTCCTCCGCCCATAAGGAAGTGTATAAGGCAACACGGCTGCGTAAAATCAACTGAGGGCGAATTCGAGTTTAATTGTTTCAGCTAGGGTGTAAATTTTTTTGTCCGTGTCCTCATGCGTGTGTCCGTCATTATGTTTTAGTATATTTATACGTCCGTTGTCCCCGTTTATCTGCGTTTAGAAAATAATTTTAAAACAAACAGTGCTGGGGCGTAACGGTGGGTCCTGTTTTCCTGCAGTAGGTGAGTCATTCTGCTTTGAGCTCAGACATGGGGGCAATACTGTCTGTGTGTATGTTATAATCTGTATGTGTGAACCCAATTTATAAGCGAATATATTCACAACCAAGATTTAAAAAATATATAAAATCGTGTTCGAGTTATCATTTAGGTTTTATTAAGCTGCTGTAAGTAAAAGTCAAACATTCTCTTTAACATAAAGCATCATTATAAATGCATGTTTGATATAGAGATTGAGGTATAATAAGCACTGACTACATGTCAACTAATCTTAGTAGTAGATACATAGTATTAGATTTAATTAATTACATTTACATTATTGATGGAGACAAAACCATAGCTTTTTTTTAGCTGGATGATCTTTAATTTTAATTAAAGGTCACGACACAACAGTTAGTTCTTCAATCTTTTTGTAAACCATGTGTCAGCTAAATAATTGCTATGATTTTATGAAGTTTTTTATAAATCTTATATATATTTTTTTATAAATTTTATAAATCTTCCGTGGATGTACTTTGGGTTCTCCGGTGTCCTCCCACAGGACAAAAACATTAGGTTGTTTAGTGATTCTAAATTGCCCATAGGCGTGTGTTTGTGTGTGTTTGTGTGTGTGTGTGTGTGTGTTGGGGGGGCTGACCTGTCCAGGGATAGGCTCCAAGAAGACCCCTGTGACCTTGAGTTAGGGAATAAGCTGGTATAGAAGATGACTAAATGATCGAACTGCTACAATAGTAGTAATAGGAGTCATGATAATCATTTGATTTGTCCTTGCTGTGCAGATTGTGTTTGGTGCTAATTGGGTTTAATGCTGGTTGTTTGTTCAGACTAATAGGTGACATTAGGCATGGTTTGTTATTTGGTATCACAATATGTACTTTTTAATCTCGTCATGATGTGCACTTTTATCTTCAAAATGTCAGTGTGACTGCAATTTCCTATTCTAACGAAGCAGTAATAAATTTAATGCAACTTATTCAATCATTAATCAGACACGTAGTATATGAGTTTTCCCATTGCGGGAACAGATATTTTAGTAGTTATGGCAGAACTATAATAGCAAACATTAATCCTTTTAATAGGCGGTGTGATGGCGTAGTGGTTGAGGGGTTTTCTCCCAGGTACTCCGGTTTCCTCTCACAGTCCAAAAACATGTACATTAGGCTGATTGATGATTTAAAACTACTCAGAGGAGGGAGGGAGGGGGTGAGTGAATGAGTATGTGCGCTAGGATAGGCTCCAGCAGACCCCTGTGACTCCGAGTTCAGGAATAAGCGGGTATAGAAGATGAATGAATGAATCCTTTCTGCTAAAATCTTAAAGCCCTATTTATACATTCTAAAGTACTGGTCACCCTCAGCTATACAAACATATATGCACATTATCCTGTTTCTCTGTGTATCTTAAAGTCTGTTAAAGGAATGTTATGACCTTTAACTGGTATTTTGACTACATTTTGCTACACTGAATATACATTCTAAACAAAAATAAGAGACACCTGATCATCATGTACATCATCATCCTCTCCTTTACCCGCTTATACCCGATTTTGGGGTCACTGGGTCTGCTGGAGCCTATCTCAGCGCACATTGGGCGAGAGGCAGGGGGTACACCACGAACAGGTCACCAATCCATCGCAGGTCCACATACACACAACCACACGCACTCACACATTCACTCCTAAGGACAATTTAGAGCAACCAATCAACCTAATGCGCGTGTTTTTGGACTGGGAGAAAACCGGAGTACCCGGTGGATGGTTTATCCAGCCTGATAAAGGTCCTAAAGTAGCCTAGCCAGTAAAGAGACTTTAATCCTATAGAAAATCTGTAGAAAGGTTCAAGTTGCCGAACGTTGCCAGCCTCTTAATGACTTGGTAAGGACTGCAAAGAGGAAAAAATCCCTCCAAGAAACGAAATCATGAACATAAAGAACATCTGACCTCTTTGATTGCCAACAATGGTTTTGCCACATATTTAGTACATATTTGGTATCTTGCCTTGAGAAGGGGTTGAATGTTTATTTTACTTATTAAAATTTAAATAAGTTTATAGTTTTTTTTGGAATGGATTTTATAAACAACCTACTACTAAAATTATTCTTTGTCAGTGGGCGAACATCTATATTTTTGCAGTCTAGTTAACTTTGTGTTAAAGAAATTAAAAGACCATGAGACATGTTAAGTCAACAAAACTAAAGTCAACAGAGTTGAGCAGATAGCACAGTAAAACACAGAATGTCAACTTATGATTCAAGATGGAGAAACCCTCTTTTTTTATCCTTTTTGGTCCTGATTTAGAGACCTGTTACAGAGCTCCTTTCAGACCATCCAAAAGGATTTTAATACATTCTTCTTTGTTCTTAAGAACAAACTTATTGTATTACTTCACAGTGGAATTGATCTTCTCTTACTTTTGACTTCAGATAAAATTTTATTCTACATTTCCAAATGTATTTACTTAAACTATGCTTGTCTGTGCTTGTAAAGGTGAGAAACAGCAACATGCATAGCTACAGAGGAAAAGAAATACATAATTTATGGTATTAAACATCTGTTTCCACTGCTGAGCCCTCGTACGTTATTAGTAGTTTAGACTGAAGTAGTTCATAACACCAGGCGTCATTAAATTGTTTTGTATTTTTTTATCACAGAATATTTCAAACAAACCTAAATAAAATTTCAACTTAATGTGATGTGTGTGCAGTAATCAGACAGACAGACCAACACACACTAAAACCCATTAGTAAGAGAGTACACACATTTTGCTTATTTTTACCTCTTATTTCATCAAGCTTATTTCCTAACTCTGGATCAAGGGGGTCTACTGGAGGCTAGCCCAGCAAACATAGGGCGAAAGGCAGAAGTACACCCTAGGTCACCAGTCCATCACAGGGACACAATCGCAACCACTCCTATCGGCAAGATATAGAGATACCACTTAATCTAATGAAAACGTTTTTAGACTGTTTGGGAAACCAAAATAAAAATATTTGATTTTTTTTCTTTTTAAATAAAAATATTCTTACAAGCTTATAAACCTTCCTTAGTAGACACTTGCAACAGGAAACATTCACTGGCAGGTGCTAAGCATTAAGTGCAGCGCATGCGCATCCCCAATATCATCAATATCAATGTCAAGGCAGAAAAACTGTTTAAGGTGAGAAGAAAAAATTGCTCTTTTTATATGTAGAGGCCAAATTCCTCTCTTTATCTCTCTCTGGTACTGAGAAGCCTGAATGGGTATCACATGGCTCATAGCCTTCTGTGCCTTTGTAAAACACTCCACTATAGTACCTACAGCTTCGCAATAGCTGCCGGAGGAGGAAATTTAGGAGCAGTTTTCATCTGCTTTCTTTATGTCTGCAAAGGACATGTAAGAAAGACATGGTCTGGCCAATCGCCAGGGTGCAGATTGTTGGGGCAGAAAAGGTACTGATGTCCTACATGCAGCCAAAATCGGTACCAGTAGTCAAGCTCGCTCCTAGCCAGCTCGACTCGAGATTACTAATTACCTCTCTGAAACAGACATAACATTGGGCTGTGGCAGTCCTCCGCAAAGCATATGGAGGAAACTTTGCCTGTCCCGTCCCGTGTTGCGGTAAGACCTCTATGTGCAGCGGCAGGTCCAGGAAGTGTGGGCAGTCGGTGTCGTCCAATGCCACCTCTGCATTTGCCACTCCCAGGCAGGGGACACAGTGGTCTGTCAGGTGGCCAGCAGAGAAAGCACTAAATGCTATCATAGTTTTTTAAAAAGAAAAAAGAAAAAAAATGTTCTTTGTGAAGAAGAATATTCAGAAAATTGCTGCCCAGTGCCATCTTAGACATGCAGCACGTGCCAATTGCTTATTTGCATACGGTTGGCAATAGGGCCAGTCTGATGCAGTAGAGTAAGCCAATAATCTTCAGAGGGAAAGTAAAGGTGGGGATTTTTCCCATAGCATTAAAAGGAACTCCCTGTACATTTTTTATGTAATTTTTTACACATACACTTGTCACATATGCTGAAACTCACCAGCTTTGTTTTTAATATTTATTTATTTATCTTAGCTTTGTCTTGTCTCACAGCCTGACACTAAGCATGCTGGGAAAGCACTGAGACATGATGGACCCAGAGGAGGCAGAACTTCATAATGACTACCGTTACAGAAGTTACGCAGCCGTCATTGAAAAGGCATTGCGCAATTTTGAGTCTTCCAGCGAGTGGGCTGACCTTATCTCTTGTCTTGGAAAACTAAATAAGGTTGGTTGTAAAGTTCTAGTTGTAATTCAGTATTATTATTGTAATTTCAATAATAAATTACACTTACTACTACCACAAAATAGCACATACCTGAAAATAATATAGTTTTTAATATTTTAGGCAAATAAAAATCCTTAAAGTATGATATGGTCTATTACATAATATCACAATAAAATACATTTACAGCATTTGGCAGACGCTCTTATCCAGAGCGACTTGCAACTGAGCAGTGGGGTTTAAGGGCCTTGCTCAGGAACCCACAGTGGTGGCTTGGTGGTGCTTGAACCCCGGTCTTTCTAGTGTTAGTCCAACACCTTAACCACTAGGCCACCCCTTCCCCACATTTACGTTTGTGGTTGTAAGGTGACAAAATTTGAAAAAGGTCAAGGGGTATAAATACTTTTTCAAGGCTCTGTATTGTTGCACAGAATAAATATTAGGTTTTTTTTTTACAAGTTGAGATATGTAAATTCACATACGGTACTATTATGCTGGTGTGTCCATGATCTAAACTCCAAATCATGAGTAAACATGAGACTAATTTGAGTGCCATTTTTAGTTCCCTTAATACAAAAGTGGGATCTTTTATTGTCTTATCTACAGTAGTGTCAGTTTATACTTCTTTTGCAGAAGAATGCTGGTTTAGCTTACAAGCAGCAAATACAAAAGTTTATAGTGACTATAAAAATAGGAGCCTTTTACACATAATACATTTCAATAAGTAAAAAACTTGTGCTTTCTATACTAGAGTAAACTATGGCAATTACAATGTAGTAAACATAAGCAGTAACCTAGAGTTAAATCTCAACCTAATGTTCACCCACTTGTAGCTCTGTGACTACGAGGTTGTTTGTTTAAATTTTCAACCCCACGAAGCTGTCACTGATTGTCCCCTAAGCAAGGCCATTAGCCCTCAACTGCTCAAGGCCCTTAGCCCTTAACTGGTGGATCAAAAACCTTAGACATGTGAAAGTTGTTTTGGATAAGGCCATGTCTTGTCACTGGAGCACCTATTTTTGGTTTCTGGAAAAAGTTTGTCTTGAAAGTAAAGGAATAGTATAATACTATTGAATACTCACCTAATCTATTTATTATTCCTGCAATCCTAGGCTCTCCAGAGTAACCTGAAGTACTCTATGTTGCCAAGGCGGCTGATAATCGGCAAGAGATTGGCTCAGTGCCTGCACCCGGCTCTGCCCAGCGGCGTCCATCTTAAAGCTCTGGAGACCTATGAGATCATCTTCAAAATCATTGGCACAAAATGGCTGGCTAAAGATCTATTTATCTACAGGTCAGTGCAAAAAGTAAAGTTAAAATAATGTGATTTTTCTTACTGAACGTTAGGAAATTTTCGAATACAAGCACTATTGTCTACAATTTACAGTAGATGGTAGTCTTTAATAGGGGTCCCAAAAAACCGCTTTTCTTTAACCATTAGTTAAAATGTTTAGAAAGCAATCTAGGTTATGCTAATTTGTGTGTTTTGTGAAAACACAGTTTTGGGGTTTAAAAAACAAATGCTACCTTGCATTATTGTCTTTGGTCAGTTATTAGACCTTTTGTGAGTCTTCTGTACCATTATAAGTTGAAAACTGTGTGTATTTGTGCAGCTCAGGGCTGTTTCCCCTGCTCAGCCATGGAGCAATGTCGGTGAAAATAGCTGTCTTGTCTTTATATGAGCGCTACTTCCTGTCCCTACAAAAAGCTTTGTTGCCAAGCCTGCAAGCCTTTATCATCGGTCTGTTGCCTGGCCTAGAGGAGGGCCTTGAGGTCTACGACAGGTATGTGTCAAACGTCTAATAACAGCTACAGTAACTGTAAATAATGTAATTATCTGTTGTTATTATTATGCTACAATGTTATAACCATTGGAGAATTGTCTAATGATATAGTTCCTTGAATTGCCAGCAGATTGTTAAAAAAATGAAAAAGTCCCAACAAGTCAGAATAAAAATGAATTGAAAAAATGCTGTTTTGAGCGCTATTGCAAAGTTTTTAAGTGACTTCCATTACAATTAAAGGGTGGATAATATTTGTATATGTTGGGTTTAAATGTTAATTAGCATGAGTCTCCTGATAGTGCCTTTATGCTCTGGACACTACGCTGACGAGCTGCACTACCTGAGCCACTTGTGTAGATTTTAGACTCCGTTTTATAGCCCGAAAGCATAGCAACTGAGAAGTGGTCTGTAGTCACCACATGCAGAACCACTCCTTTATTGGGGGTGTTTTGCAAATTGCCTATAATTTCAATCTTTTGTCTATTTCATTTGCACAACATCATTTAAAATTGATTGTCAATAAGTGTTACTTCCTCAGTGGGCAGTTTGAGTTCACAGAAGTGTGATTGACTTGGACTTACATTGTGTTGTTTAAGTGTTCCCTTTATTTTTTGAGCAGTGTTTAAATATTTAACTCTCTGTCCCCCTCTCTCTCCCTCTTCTGTATGTCTTTTATTTTTATCTTAGGACAGATGCATTGCTATTGAAATTGTCCATTCTGGTTGGCCAGTCAGTGTTTTTTGGGGCACTGTGGGGGTCAGCCCTGGTGTGTCCACTGGTGCGACTCCCTGCTTCCCTCTTTATCGTCACACACTTTGACCGCATGACTGCTAGTCATGAACAGAAACACATGCTGGGCAATGACCACAGAGTAGCTGTAAGTGTTTGTGTTTAGAGACTGAAATAGTAAACTTTGTGCTTATGAATTTCTAAACTTGAATTGTGATAATTTTCAACTCAAATTGCCTGTCTGTCTTTCTCTCTCACTATATATATATTTTTTCTTTTTAAGGTGAAAGCAGCTTGTCTCTCTCTACAGGACTCTAATGTACTGGTCCAACGGAACATGCTGGAAATTCTTATCTACTTCTTTCCTTTTGCAACATGTCTGGTGAGTTTGGATTTTTCTTTCTTTTCCTTTTTTTGCATTCGTGCTTTTTTAGTTAATGTTTATTTTGAGCCTTTTTGTGCTTGCTGTTTTTGTAGGACCCATCAATGTGTTCTGTCCATCTTAAACGGGAAGAGATGATCAATTTGGTGTCGGCGGCATCACTTACTCTGCTCAGGAGAGACATGTCGCTTAACAGGCGCCTTTATGCATGGTTTTTAGGTAAAAGGAGTGCTTTTTATTAATCCTGTTTGGGAACGTATTTTCATGCTTGGGTAAATTTTTTCATACTTATTACATTGCACTTTATGCATGTGTGTGTTATTAGGCTTAGATATTAAAGGGGGCATGGTGGCGCCAGATAAGACCCTATGCACTACAATTGAAGAACATACTATCTACTACTTTAATACATATTCCAGAAAGTTGCTGGTGCAGGTACACTTTATGTTTCTCTCTCAAGTAAATGTGTCCAGTATGACTGAAGACTATTTGCTGTGTAATGTATGTGCATTGTGGAATCCTCTGTCTGTCCAGGCTCTAGTTAATATCCTGCAGCGGAAAGACCTTGAGAAGAACCCAGATAATGTGATGAACTATCTCCAACCATTCCGCATCATGATCAGTTTATTGGACAAACCAGAGATTGGTAAATAGATGCATCTCAATATAAACACACACACTTACAGATTTCAGCATTTCAAATTTGTCCATTTTTGGCCCAAATATAATTAGCTTTTTTATTGTAAATCTAAATTAAGCATTAAATTACTATGTGTATTTCTGCATCCTTATAAATATTTTTTGCCTTGTTGTAGATTTTCTTCATTTGTTTAAATAGGAAACTTTATAAACAGCTACTAAAATCTTTGAATAAACAGCTACTAAAATTGTTGCATGGTGATAAATAAAAGGGTCGACATTCCTGAAATTTCCATATATTTAATTCATCCGTTCATCATTTTTATTCGTCTTTATTTCAGGACCACCGGTTGTGTCCGATGTTTTGTTGGAGGTGATTAGGGCTTTTTATAGTTATTGTAAAGAGCTCCTAGGAGAGAAGATTCTTAACTCCAGTCACTCTGGCAACCAGCTCATAAGGTCAGAACAAGGAGTTATTTTTCATACAGGCAATTATTGCGCTAGGTTATTGCACCACTAGGTTAGGCAGCTATATGCAGGTTTCAACAGTGGAACCATAGAGAAACCTGAGACATTTCTATTTTGTGGCATCTGGCAGGGACTCCTTATCCATCTAATCAAGAACACTTAGCATCTTTATATAATTTTATTTATACAACTGAGCGATTGGGGTTAAAAGACTTTCTCAGGGGCCCAGCAGTGATAAGTTGGTGGTGCTTAGAATCAAGCCCACAGTCTTTTGGTTAGCAGTCCAACACCTTAACCACTGTGCTACCCCAACCTTTACAAGACTTTACAAGAAATTAAGGTATCTAGCTTGTTTACATAAAGTGTGTTTAATTCTTATTTGTTAAGTTTAATAGTCCAGAAGGGGTGGCCTAGTGGTTAAGGTGTTGGACTGATACCAGAAAGACCTAGGTTCGATTCCCAGCACCACCAATCCACCACTGTGGGTTCCTGAGCAAGGCCCTT
>JAOTQW010000038.1:12687122-12697847 GCA_026260075.1 Sisor rabdophorus | reverse complement strand
TATGTGCGCTGGGATAGGCTCCAGCAGACCCCCGTGACCCCGGATCCGGGAATAACCGGGTAAAGAAGATGAAAGATTAAAAAAAAAAAAGTAAAACCTGTAAACACATGACGTTGAAAAATCTAATACTTTATCTTGTATTACAAGTTTATATTGTGCAAAACCCAATCCTTTGTATCATAACCAAATAATAATAATCCAGACATTTACAAATGTTTCTCCTTGCAATTAATTTTGCTTTGTAAAATTCTACTTTTTCCTTACACTTTCCCTCCCTTTTTATCTCTGTAACTCTTAGCGGGCAGCTCAAGTGCTTTGGGCTCAGTTGGACACTGAACGCAAAGAGCAACATATTTCCTGTGTGGAGCTTTTCTATCGACTGCACTGTCTGGCACCATCCACAGCCATCTGTGAGGATATAATCTGCATGGCCTTGCTAAACAGAGACAAGGTACAGTACTGCTAACTAGGGCTGGCTAAAATAAATACTTTACAATTATTAAGCCTGTAAATTTTTTCATTTGCTAATTATAATTTTTTTTGCTAAACCAAGTGCAATATCACAACCTGCAGATGTAGATAAGAATACACAAAGTGGCATAGTTGGCAACGAGAACACGAACAAGACAACATTAAAAACAAGAACACGTAGACATGAACAAAAACAGCACACCATTGAACTAGGAGCATTAACATGAAAACAAGACGAACAAAGTTCAAAACCTGACAGTAGATACACAATGCCTATTGTTGATTACATGATTATGCAGTGATACAACTGTCTAAACAGCCAGAGTGGACGCTTTAAAACCCAGTACAGCCAGGTTGTATTTAAATAAGACCATTGACTCATAGATTCACAGGTTGTTGCTGTAAATGTAAAAGGGGGAGGGGTGGCCTAGTGGTTAAGGTGTTGGACTGTTACCAGAAAGACCGGGGTTCAATTCCCAGCACCACAAAGCCACCCCTGTGGGTTCTTGTGGGTTCAAGGCCATTAACCCCCAATTGCTCAGTTGTAAGTCGAGTGTCTGCCAAATGCTGTGAAAGTAAATGTCTGCTAAATGCATCAGGGGAAACCTGGAAATCCTTTAAAATTATTAATTAACTTAGAAATAAGAGGAAGCCCTCTGATCAGAGTTTTGTTTGACACAGCAGTCGCTATGTCTTGCCATCTTGTGTTGGCGGTTTCAGGTAGTAGGAATTGCATGCTTGAATGTTTGTTTTAGCAAACATTTGCTGGTAAGCACGTACATAACTTTGTTAATAGAGGTGAAACACACCTTAACCTATTTGTCAAGGTCTTTCTAGGTATACTTGAAACTTAATGGCAGATGTGTTAAAGCAAGTTGAGGCTAAACTCTGTAGGACACGTGACTGCTGATCCCTGTGTTAAGTGGAACATGCCTGTACCATAATTTGCCACTCATGATTTGCAGATTATAAAATGTAACTTTTACAGATTGAAACTTTCAGTTGTAGATTGTCATTCTGTTCACAAACTTTAGACAATTCTGTTGTGTGAAGAGGTAAAATAATCCGGTAATGTTACTTACTCGCTGTTTTATATTATGTTATGCTATTAAGTGAGACAAGAGATGAGGCTGGATTCATGAGAATGAGACAAGACAAGATTTTTTTTGACTATTTTGAAGAAATTCTCAATGATTAAATACAGGTGAAAAATTGTCTTTTATTCAATTGGAAAACATAAAATGCATTTTAAAATAAACAAACCTTTGCAGAAATTATGTGCTTATTAACAACATATGAACACTGTAAAATTTTATGCCACAAAGATTTTTTTTTTGCCACGGCTATCATTAATTTGTGTGGTGATATTAAACCTTGAGTTAAAAGAGTTACATTACTTGACTAATTGATTGATTACTCCTTGTCTGCCTTTCAAAGCTTGTGCATGTAAGGCTCAACCTTAATAGTGTCATAAGAGCAAACATTACCTTTTAAATTCAGTATCACCGCCTACTGCTTTCATAG
Organism: Sisor rabdophorus; assembly: GCA_026260075.1. Lineage (NCBI taxonomy): Eukaryota > Metazoa > Chordata > Actinopteri > Siluriformes > Sisoridae > Sisor > Sisor rabdophorus. Next base: position 12,695,852 of record JAOTQW010000038.1, on the reverse strand, counting down.
TTTATCTTGTATATGCATACTTCTACCCTTCCTTTTTGACAACTGTTTTTATTGGCATGTAATTCACAGGTTGTGCGTCTGGAGGCTCTTTACCGATTTTCTGTTTTGTGGCACCTGATGCGAGAGGTCCAGTTGAACCGTAGCACTTCTCTGAACCGCTCTTTTGACAGGTCTGACATGTTCTGAATTATACAAACTTTAGTACAGAAAATCATGTCTATACATTTTCTTTTGTTTGTTTTAGGTCTCTGTTTGTAGTGTTGGACAGTCTAAAATGTCAAGATGGAAGCATCAGTGCTGTTGCACAAAGCTGGCTGATGAGAGCTCTATCTCTTGGTGATGTTGTCCGCATCTTGGAACCTGCATTGCTTCTACTGTTGGACCCAAAGACACAGAGAACATCCATTCAGAACATCAAGCACGATCTTTCAGCTGGTCTAAAATGTTTGTATTATGAGAAGAAACTGGGATTCCCAAGAGCTAAATGCTGATTAACAGGAATATTACAAATAAATCCCTTACAGTTTTAACTTTTAGACTTTTAAATATTAGGTATAACTTAAAAATACTAACATGGCAACATATTGATTGATACTGTTATTCATTTATATCAGCCAGCATATTTAGTTATTTTATATTTATTCTGATTTTTTTACAGGTAATTGGAGTCCATTATATTACAGAGACAAGAACAGCATTAAAAGCACTGGAGGTGTTCAACCAGAAAACAGTATATTGACTCATATTGCTATGGTGGACCGTGAAGCTATATGGCTCGATCTGCAGCGCAATCCAGAGTTTCCCGGTATACCATCAGATTCCCCTGCGATGTCTCGTAGTGGAAGTGAGGAGACAGATGGAGATGATACACAGGCAAGGGAAGATAAGGAAGAGGAGACTAAGGACACTGAATCAGCTGACACAAGTGGAGCCCAGAACTCTACTGAGGCCTCGAGTTCAGGCTCTACCTTTTACCTGCAGCAGCGTGCCAATGAGGATGGGATTGTGGTCAATGGCCTGAAACGAGCTGACTCTGAACGCACTCAAGCTTCTGATTCACTGTCAAGTGATGAAGACGATGGGCAGCTTGAAGCCTTAGCCAAATCCCGTCTTTTAAAACAGCAACGTGAAAGACAGGAAGAAGTGAATTTGCTATTTCAACATATTCTGCTTTACAAGCAAAAATATGAGAGTGAACGGATTTTGTATGCCTTTGCAGTGGTGGAAACACTGTTGAAAAGTAATGCAGGTCCATTTGTGAAGGCACTATGTAGCACAGTATTGGATTGCAGCTCTATTGCTCATCTGAACCTTATCCAGAACCTATTACAGAGACATCGTCAAGCTGAGGAGGGGGGCAGTTTCTATGGACCTCTTCAAAATCACACCCCACCTAAATCTGTCACTCCAGAGCAGACATCCCCATCACAACTTCCCTCCACTTCAACCTCTTTATCTCCTCCCTGTTTACTTTTGGAAATCCTGACATGCATTTGCTTATGTTTTTTACGCTCCTCTTTCCCTTCTTATGCTAATGTCAGTGCCCATTATGTTCAAGAAAATCGAGAAGTTCAGGTCAAAAGTGTGGAGGTGCTGACAGCATTGGTGGAACAACTAGTGACTGTGGCCCAGCAGCCTCAAACAGGAGAGACTGGTGCCAATGGTACCTTGGAGGCCATACGTAATCTTCTATTAAGCAGCAAATTGCCACACTATGTTCTCCTTTCGCTGTCCAACTCTATGTTTGTCTGCCAGCGTGCAGATGCACAGAGCGAGCAGAGCAACAATGTAGGAGAAGTCTCTGAGGAGAGGCTGGTTCATTGTGGGCAAGATGAGCATCCAATTCAAATTGCCCTTTTGAAGCTGCTCAAGGTACTTATTGTATTAGAACATTGTGTATGGCCAACAAACAGTGAGAAGGTTGCACAAGATGTACTGTTCCAGCAGCCACAGGAGGACAATCCTTCCTCTGCACTAGCACGACAGTGGCAGTCTTCAATAATGTTTCAGCAGTCCATCAAAGCTGTTCACTATGTGGCCAGTCAGTCTATTACAGCACAGGGCATGTTTGTCTCAGCAGCAACCCGAGCTCTGTGCCCACAGTATGGCTTTGCTATGCACCCAGCTTGGGTGACGTTGCTGTGTCAGATTCTACCTTTTCTTGGCCGCTCACTAGCCATCATTGTGGCTCCCATCATCACACAAATCTGTAAAAACCTAGATGAGCTTGTAAAACAGCATGAGCATGACGGACTCAAGGCTACTTATGGGTAATAAATGTAAATGGTTGTTTAATGTAAAAAAGACTGATGTTAAAAGTATAATATTTGTGTCTGTGTGTAAAGCAGTAACTTAAAGAAGGAGAACATTGCACCTGATTATCCTCTTACTCTGGTGGAGGGACTTACTACTATTACACTATACTGCTTACTAGAACACAAAAAGGTCAGATAACTGAATGTTTTATAGTAACAATAATTTAGTTCAAATGAAGTATGGGTTCATAAAAATATAAAGATACCTCTGTTTCTTTCCAGTCTGCAGGTTGTGATTTAACAGACATACGAAATGCCTGTAATTCTATTCTGGAGGAGTTTCCTCATATTGTCAGCACTATGGGCCTGCTTTGGAGTGTAGTCATAGGTTCTGACTCGCACCACAGCAGCAAACCTTTCTCCACCTCTGTCTATTTCAAAAGCACAAAGGTGTGTGCATTTAGCATCATATTCACACTTAAATTTATTATTTACAATCTGTAACCATCTTTTATCAAACTTAGTTTAAAATTTACCTTTAGAGTGTGTCCTGTGTCGTGTAGATCCTTAAACAGAAGATTCTGGGACTCCTAATTGCATTAATTCAGCAGTATGGGGTACAAGTCATGGCCTCTGTGGCAGCTGTTTGGAACAGTAGGCAGAGTCGAAAGAGACGCTTTAAAAACGTGGTGAGATTTAATGACTGGACTTTTATTTTTATTGGCTATATTTTATATGCATGAAAATGTTATGTTCACATTTGTGTAGATTCTACCAGTAGCCAGTGATTCCCAAATGACAATTGTAGATTTAGTAAAGTCAGTGAACACCCTTCGCATCGAAACCATTTTGCAGCTCATCAGGGAGGTGGTGAAGAAACCACACCAAGTCCAAGGAGATCAGGTACATAATGACAAATATACACGTCAGTATACAAAGCGTATATCATATTAATATTTGTGTTTTATTTCATCAGCAAAAGCCAGTCCTAGTTGATGTACCTATGCTGCAGTTCTGCTATTCTTTCATACAGAGGTCCATTTTTAAACAACCTATTTAGGCATATGCTATTTTAATCACTATTATAGTGAAGAATGCTGAGTTTTTTTATTTACAGTGCTAAAAATGTCTGCTCAGGGTTATTGTATTTTTTGTGCCTGTAGTCTTTCTGCTCAGGATCTTCAGGAAAACATTATGGCTATCCTCTCACTACTTAAAGATTCTGTGCAACTTAATCTTGCCCCTTCTGGCCATTTCCTCCTTCTTGGGTAAGGTTACCCTCTTTTTGCAGTTTTTAATGATGTTTTGATTAAGGTAAAGGGGATTTGTGCTGTGCTTTGCCAAAAGTTTAACACCTTACAAACAGATTTGTATGTGGTTGCTACAAATGCGAAAACACATCATCTAGAATGTATTTGAATGTTGTAGCGTAATGTTTTTTTTTTTTTACTGTAATTAAGAAACCCAAACATGGTTCCAGCATGGCAATACCCCTGGCAACACCTCATTGTGTGTTATGAATGGACTCAAAAACTTAAGTGTTCTGCAGTTAACACAACTGAACAACTTTAGGATAAAATAAAAAAAATCAACTTCACCCCACACCCCTACTTTGTTTGTACCTGATATCACTAACGTTATTGTAGCTGAATTAACACATTGTATTTAATAACATTACACATATATTAAATATGTCATTACATTGTCTATTTCTTATAAATAGCAAAAAAGATTTAAATATCATGGGCTAACGTGTGTTTTAAAAGTGTACCAGTGGTGTAGTTAATATATGTACAAATTATTTTGTATGCCTCAATTTGGTTTGGGCCTTAACTTTTTTGCTTATGTGTACTGTCCAAAATCCATGACACTAATTTGTATGATAAAAAAAGACAAACTTGTACAAACTAAAGCAAACAATAGGAATGTAGCTTAATTTGGAATATGGATATTCCTAACCTTTTTATTAGTACGGGTAAGTAAACTGATTTTATTTAACATGTTTAATATGTCAGATGAGGCAAATCCTAAAGGTATCTCATAAGGTTTGGACTGGTAATTTGAAGGTCATGAGTTCCTTGCACCATCTAGTTGCTGCTGTAGGGCTCTTGAGCAAAGAACATAAAAAATCTAAATATATGTCATAAAATGAAAACACTTTTTTTGCAAGGGATACTGCCAAATGCCAGTAATTTACATGAAAATTAGACCACACTTACTGCTTATGTACCACAATTTGTAGTATTTTACGAGTTGGCAGAATATCAGAAGTACTCCTAAAGATAATACATAAAGATGTTTTTCCCCCTATTCAGCATTCTGAATGACTTTGTGAATAGACTCCCCACAATAGACAACAAGAGAGATTCCAGAGAACTGCAGGTACAAGACTAACATTTATAAGAATACACGAAATGTTTTTGACGTGTGTAGTGTTCGCAATAATGTTTTTAAAATTATTTCTTATATGAATCTTTGATTCTTCAAACAGGAGGTTACCCAGAGAATCCTGGAGGCAGTAGGTGCTGTGGCTGGATCGTCTCTGGAACAGACCAGTTGGCTCAGCCGTAACCTAGAGGTAAAGGCACAACCTCAGATATGCCTAGAGGAGGATGAAGATGAGCCTGAAAGCAGCGAATTCTATGGTTAGTGTAACATACACTTTTAAGCACACGATAGAAGCAGGATTCTAAGTATTAAGAGGAGTTAATATTGTACTTTTTAAGTGCTACAGTTTTGGTGTCAAAAAAGTATACTGTGATGCTCCTTTCCTTCCTTCTAACATTCACATAGAGTCTGCTGACCAAGGTCAACCTATGGTGTCATCCTCAGCTCCGTCTGTGTTCAGTGTACAAGCTCTGGCTCTTTTGGCTGAGGTAGGGCATTACTCCAAAATTGTAATAAATGACAATTTACAACAGCACTACACTCAGCATGTATTGATTTTCTTTAGATTCTGGCTCCTCTTTTGGATATGGTTTACCGAAGTGATGAGAAGGAGAAAGCTTTGTCACTTATCTCACGCCTCATGCATTACGTCTTCCCCTATCTGAAAAATCACAGGTAGGTAGTAACTAACACTCAGTGGTTCATTAGTTCTGTAAAAAATTTTACATCAATTAATGTCTTACTTTTTCCTCTTATACATTTTTTCCTCTCTGTACCTCAGCGCCTACAATATGCCCAGTTTCACTACAGGGTCTCAGCTGTTGAGTAGTCTGAGTGGTTATGCCTATACTAAGCGTGCCTGGAAAAAGGAAGTGCTGGAGCTCTTCATGGATCCTCTGTTTTTTACAATGGAGATATCTTGTGTCTGCCAGTAACTCTAAATTTTCTTCTCACTTTGTTCCAATTACGCTAAAGGCAGTATAGGTGTATAGGATATAGATCTATGCCAAAACAGTTTTGGTTAAAGTTGAAAACCCTTAAGAGAAGATTTTTATCCAATTTTGCATGTGTAAATCAGTGTGTTTGATATGTATTAAATTAGACGTATATGTCTCTTTACAGTTGGAAATCCATTACAGATCATTTGCTTACACATGAAAAGACCATGTTCAAGGATCTAATGAGTAAGTTTTAAATGTTGAAAAAACTATTTCGCATTTATTTATAATGTTGAATGTGTGTGTGTATGTACTTCTTGTATAGTGTATACATTTATGAACTGTATATTGCATATATGTGTAGTTATTCAATGGATAATTGTGTGTTAAGGCATGCAGAGCAGTTCTCTTAAGCTGTTCAACAGTATTGAGCAGAAGCCCATGTTAGTAAAGCGCCAGGCATTCGCCATGTTCAGTGGAGAGACTGACCAATACCATCTCTACCTTCCTCTAATACAAGGTACTGGTGGATTTTTTTCAGGCACATTATTCATACAATTTGTGAAGGTGGGTTACTGTGTTTTCTGTTCACACTCACCAGAGCGCCTAACTGAGAACCTGCGGATGGGGCAGACACCAGCAGTTTCCGCTCAGATGTTCCTGATGTTCCGTGTTTTGTTATTGAGAATCTCACCACAGCATCTTACCTCCCTTTGGCCTATCATGGTCACAGAACTGGTAAGAGATTTTTTTTAATGTTCCTTATTTGAAATTATTAATTACAAAAGCCATTTTGTTTTCCCTCTGCAGATTCGTGTTTTTGCCAGGCTTGAAAAGGCTTTATCAGAGAACAAAGATGTTTCAAAGTAAGTATTTTTTTCTTTAAGTTTGGTTCATCTTGTTAAAATAAAACTAGAAATGAATCTCTGTGTGTGTATAAGGAATAAACGAGGTGGTCAGGATAGGAACAGCCTAAGGACTTTTGCAGGCTCAGAATTGGACATGTATCTCTCAGCCTGCAAGTTCTTGGACATGGCCATGTCTTTTCCGCCTGAGCGCATGCCTCTGTTTCAGATGTAAGAATTTGTAAAGCATTTAGTTTGTGTGTGTGTATGTGGTTTTTATTATTAAGATGAATGCCATTGTCTTTCTAATTACAGCTTCTAACTATTTTGTGTGTGTGTGTTTGTGTAATATAGGTACCGCTGGGCATTTGTGCCTGAAGTAGATGTAAACAGTTACGAGGGTTCAGGCACCACTTTGTTAGAGGGTGAACAGGAGTGCAAACCTCATGTTGTTAGGATACTTGAAGGCCTTTGCCATCACTATGGGGTATATATAATAAAAAATCTGTATTTCTTGAAGTACAAATAAAAAATTTGGCATGGTAACTGTAATAAACAGGTTCATCTCGATATTCGAATATCATGAAAAAGTTATACATTTTTTGTCACTTGTTTCAGAAAATGAAACCGAAATAATATAAATAAATAATCTAGCCTTTATTTCTTAAAATTTTGACCATCATGACTTGCAGATAATGAAAACCCAATGTTCAGTGTAATGTAGACGGGCAAATCTGCAGAAACTACTACCATTACCGAAAACATGAAACATCTGGCCGCTTGACTATAAATGAACAAAGAACCGATCAGTCGGCGTGTCGTAATTTAAGTAATACCAGGTTTGGGGTGCAGTTATTTTAATTAAAATAACTTTCAGTTTCCCCAAATATTTGAATATTGCATGATCAATTAAAAAAGGATATTTTAAACAGATATGTCAGTCTTTTAAAATATTCATTTCTATGCACTTCAACTGTTGTATGATTTTATAGCTTAAATGCAACATGGCATGGGGGCGATCAGTGCTTAGGTGTAATAAAAGCCCAGGTTGCTTTGATGGCAGCCTTCGGGTCATCTGCATTGTTGGGTCTGGTGTCTTCCATCTTTCTCTTGACAATATCCAATTGATTCTCTAAGGGGTTAAGGTCAGGCAAGTTTGCTAGTCAATAAAGCACAGCAACACTTTAATCAGCATAACCTTGTCAGCAGGAAAGAAGTATTGACTTTTGTCTAATATTAAACATTTTTGAAGACCTTGAATTTTGGGGTTTCGCTATCTGTTAGTAATTTCAAGAAATAAAGGCTTAAAATATTTTACTCTGTGTAATGTGTGTGCGTGTAATACTTTGTGTGTGTATATATATATATATATATATATATATATATATATAAGCTTGCCCTGTGTGCCTGTGTGTTTTAGGAGCTGGATATAATGATGGGGGAGTCTGTATCGAAGTGTCTGGAGTTCCCACTTCTCACTTTTTCTTCGCTGTCATCAATTATTCAGCTTGTGCCATTCTTCCAAACCCTGTGCTGCTCTTTCTGTGGGTCGCTGCTCTCTTCTTATCCTCCAGCTGAATACCCACCATCCAATGCAGACAAAGTGCTGCAGCGATTAGAACTGATCACAGAGCAAGAGTTTCTGGATGGTATTGAATCATAATTTTAAAACAGATCTCAGACTTTTAGCAAAGCATTCATTATTAGATGGGATGGTCTCTTTTATTTAAACCCTTGCTTCATCATAACTGCTTGTTATGCATGAAAATCTTGATATCAAATGTGATTAATGTGGCTGTCATGATTGACCTAAATGAGTTTATTTTTGTAATATTGCAGCTTACGTACAGTGATTAAAGGTTTCAGGTTAATTAGATGTGTTAATTGCTTTAAGTGAATATTTTATAATTAATAAAAAAAATTAAAAGACTGTTAAACTTGTAAACAATGTTTAATTTAACTAGCAATAAGTACTACTAAAACAATATCATACAATTGGGTCTACTTGTATATAAATTCCTTAAATAAAAAAATTAAGTAATTAAAAGTATTTAATTTATTTAATTACATTAATAATTAGTACACTTTGAAAAAAAAGATTTTATCTCCACTTGCACATTTATTTTGCAATTCTATATGCATAGTGATTTTAATGATGTCTATTAGGTAGATATATTGTGTGTACAGGAGACTAGATGGAAGGTAGCAAGGCTCGGAGTATCGGATCAGGATTCAAGCTGTTCTATTATGGCGTGGATAGAAAGAGAAATGGGGTTGGGGTGATCCTGAAAGAGGAGTTTGTGA
>JAOTQW010000038.1:12608919-12620658 GCA_026260075.1 Sisor rabdophorus | reverse complement strand
TGCTCAGTTGTAAGTCGCTCTGGATAAGGGCGTCTGCCAAATGCTGTAAATGAAAGTTGCCTGGCCTAATGAGATCTAAATGTATTTGGTTGACTGTACTTAAATAGTTGTGCATTACAGATGCTCTTAAAAATTTATATAAGACTGTGAGACTCTGCCCAGTCGTAGATTCCAACATCTTTACATCACGTAGCACACAAAAGCTCACATATGCCCCTTTCAATAAAGCATAGGCACCTACTGTCAGATAAATAAAACAAATAATAAAAAAAGTGTCTACAACATATATTGGTGACATACAGAGGGTACATGCCAACTGCTTATGCTTGATCTATTTTGTAAAGTGCACAATCTAAGGAAAGTGTGTATTTAAACAGGAATTATTGTTATATAATAGTGTCATACAGAAAACACATCCTTGTATAAGTACAGTACTAAGGAGTGTAAGTGTGCAGGTAGGTGGGGAATGGAGTAGTGCAAACAACTGGTAAGACAAACAAAACCAGTAGATAGTCCTTGTGCACATGAGCATCAATGTTAGATGTGTAAGTCTGTATTTGTATATTCAATTCAGATTCAGTTTAAATGTATTTGTCTAGAAATATATCCGTCAATTAGTCGTTGGTTAGGGTGATGATGGAGATGCCACATTTATGGAAATGCACATTTACTTCTGCGAATCGTATAAAGGGCGGAGAGAGAAAATAATACTGCGCATGTGTAGATCAGTGCGCCCTCCTTCACAATCTATTGGGTAGCGCGTTGCAAGATATCGCCACATTTTATTATTAAACCTCTTTAGCTTCTGCGCTGGCACTTCATTTACCGAAGAGTAAGTATTGTGTTCACCTATTATTTTTTGCGCTTGCTAAAAATGTATACACTAGACAGAAAGCGAAGGAAGAGAGAGAGAGAGCGCACACGCGTTGTCCAAAGAATAGGTCATGGAGGGTCGGTGTCATGCAGAGTGTAGCTCCAACTTGGCTCAACACATCTACTTGTAAGTTTCAAGTATACCTAGCAAGATCTTAATTAGTTGGGTCAGTTGTATTTGATTATGGTTTGAGCTCTCCTGGACCGGACTTGGACACCCCTGCCTTAGGTACGGTCTTGCGTGACACACTCAAGCTCTTCTGGATTCTTACTAGAAAACTGGCCTTTTAGTGATAAGGCTATTGCAGATTCTTTTATGCAAGTCATATTTTTGGTGATCTCTCTTACTCATATTTATCAAATATTCAGTTAATAAAATCTGTTTGGGATAAAATCAGCCCAGTCTGATGTCCTGCAATCCTTTATTTCTTGAAATTTTAAATATTCTGGCCTGTAGAGAATGAAACCCTAAAATTCAATGTCTGGAAAATGTTATTATTACATAAGATCAAAAAATATATAGAAATTTTAAACAAAAATATCGGGTTGTCGAAAAAGTACATTAAATTATATGAGTACTTGGTTAGACCACCTTATGTACTTATTGCCGCATTAAGGCAGTGTGGCATAGAGAAAATCAGCATTTGGCACGACTCAGATGTAATGGAACAACAAGTTGCTTTGTTGGCAGCGTTCATGTCGTCAGCATTGTTGGGTCTGGTATATCTCATCTTTCATCTTCCTCTTGGCAGTATCCATAGATTACCTATAGGGTTCTGTTCAGGTGAACAGAACTGGCAAATCAAGCACAGTATCACCGTGGACATTGAACCAGCTTTTAGTACGTTTGGCTGTGTGGGCAGGTACCAGGTACTGCTGAAAAATGTAATAAACATCTCCATATTGCTTGTCAGCAAAAAAGAAGCATGAAGTGCTCTAAAATTACCTGGGAGATGGCTGCATTGACTGTGGACTTCAGAAAACACAGTGAACCAACACCAGCAGATGACAGCCCAAATTATTAATGACTGTGAAAACTTCACACTGGACTTTAGGCAACATGGACTCTGTGTCTTTCAACTCAACTTTTAATTAAAAAGAAAACATTGGACCACTGAGCAACAGTCCAGTTCTTTTTCTCTACATTCAGGTAAGACACTTCTGATGCTGTCTCTAGGATTTGTCTGGGATTCATTTGTCTTGAATGGATTTTGCCTGATGATCTTCTCTAGGCTGCGGTTTCATTTTCTATGAAGATGCTGGGATTCATCACCAACCAGCTCCTTGAACTGTGATGGCTTACTATCCTTAAGGAGAGTGCCAATTACCATCTTCTGGACATCTGTCATGATTGTGTAGCCCACTGACACAGACTAAGTGATGATTCAAAAATTCAGGAAACCTTGGCAGGTGTTTTGAGATAATTAGCTAATTAGGGTATGATATGATGACTCCCATATTTAACTCTTTAACAAAAAAACTATTTTAGGATTCCATTATCTGTAAGCCAGAATCATTAAATATTACGAAATAAAGGATATGTGCACTAAATGTATATGTGCACTAGGTTTATGTGTGTGTGTGTGTGTGTGTGTGTGTGTGTGTGTGTATGTGTGTAAGTGTAAGATTTGGACAGTGTGTAAAAGGCAGAAACAGATCAGTTAAACACTATGGGACCATATTGTGAATAAGATTTTAAAACATTACATACTTATTTATCAATTATATACTTAACTGGCAGCCAATGTAGTAAGAGTGGTATTCAATTCAATTTTATTTCTAGATTTTTTTGGTTATTGTCCTGAAGCTGCTTTACATATGCAAAGATAATGAAACTGGAGAGTAAAAGAGTAAAAATTAGGTTGCCCTTGATAAAGTGAAACCATACAATGTGATATTCTCCTCCTTTTTGCACTTTCTAATAAGAAGCTAAGCTGCTGTGTTTTGAACTAACTGCAAATGTGAAACACAGAGGTCTAGAAAGTAGTCTAGCTGAGATGTTGTATCTAGTTCAAGCTTCTTTAACGATAGGAATGACTTTACATTTGAAGGTAAATATGATAAAAACAAGACTTGACCACATTACTTATCTAATGCAAGTTGTTGTTTTTTTTAAATCAAACGCTTACGTTTCTGACACATGTGGTACTGTATAATAACTGCAATATAGTTACAAAATAATGCCATGTCATAATCCCTGGGAACAAAGAAATTAATTTAGGTTTGCTCTAATTAAAGAAACAAAATTTGTTGGAAACTTAGTAGCATGTCTATTACCATGGATTAGATGATTATTTGGGTGCTATCTGAATATAGGTGGATGGAGACCACATATTTGTTAAAGAAAAGCTGTACAGGACATGAACAGAAGGGAAAACTAGACCTAGGATCGTTTTCTGCACTACATCAGAGAAGGAATAATGACTAATATTTAAAACAACTCTATAATCCAACAAATGGTTTTAGAGAAGATGTAATTCTGACTAGATCAAAAGCAGATCTGTTCTAACAGAAGCATTAAAAGGAGCAATAATTAATATCAAAACTCCTGATGAAGCTGTAGCAATATTTAAAAATACTTTTTCAAGTTTTATAAATAGTATTGTGAGACAAATGAGGTAAATTCCTCTCACCTTCAGAAATAAAAAAGGCGAATGTTGTAAATGTGCACTGAAGCAATTCTGAAGCCACGCGGAACAGTCACAGTTATAAGGCGTTTACTGATAAAGAATAATTTAGTGTCAACTGTGTCAATAATCTGCCCAAGTAAACATGATAGATATGGGATAACATCTGGGAGACTCACTGTGATTTTCAGGCCAGACATGGGTTAGAGTTAACAGACTCAAAGGCAGAACAGATCAGAAAATTGAGACATTATTTATCTTTTCAGGGTCACAGAGGTCTGCTAAAACGCAAGGGCAAAAGGGAAGGGTACACTCCGGACAGGTTGCAGTCCATTGCAGGGCCGCACATACACAACCACACACATTCACTCCTATGGGTAATTTAGAATTACCAATCAACTTAATCCATCTGTTTTTGGACTAGGAGGAAACCAGAGTACCCAGAGGAAACCCAAGCGAGCGCGGGGAGAACATGCAAACTCTTAACAAATAGAGCTCTTGCAGGGAAATCGAACCTGTTGCTGTGAGGCGACCATGCTAACTACTAAGCAATTGTGCTAGCTCATTTTAAATTTTATTAATCTTTAAAGTTTAAGCTTTAAAAACTTGTCTATATGCAGTGTGTTATTATTTTTGGGCTGATTTAAAAACGTTATTTTTACAGAGTTTGTCATGGCGTCACGAGCAGGCCCGAGAGTTGCTGGGACCAGAAGTGACTTCAAACACAGAGAAGAAGTGTCTCCTCATTATCAGATGAAGTAACTTGTATAACAGTAAATTTCTAGTTTAAAAAATGTGCAGCTTACCTTTTCTTTAACCTCTAATTCTTAACCTCTCTGTGTTGCAGTGCTTCACTAAAGTCGGAGATCAAAAAGCTGACAATTGTTCACATTGTAATATGGTTACTAATTGCCTCCCAGGTGACCGCATCCCACTTTAAGCTGTTCTCCCATGAAGTAGTGGCCTTGCCCTATCAGTGGGAGTACCCATACCTCCTTAGCTTGCTGCCATCGCTGCTGTCGGTAATGGCCTTGCCCAAGAACAACATCAGCTACCTGGTCATCTCTATGATCAGTGCTAGTCTATTTTCTGTGGCTCCCTTAATTTTTGGTGCCATGGAGATGTTCCCGGTGGCACAGCAGCTTTATCGACATGGCAAAGCTTATCGATTTATCTTTGGTTTCTCTGCGGTGTCAGTGATGTACCTGTTGATGGTGATTGCCATACAGGTGCATGCAGGGCAAATTTATTATAGCAAAAAGCTGCTGGATGCCTGGTTTAATTCAACACAGACAAAAAAGAAGAAATAAAGAGGCAGTTGATAAAGTTACAAAAATTATGCTGTTGTGCATTATTCTTTTATTCTTACAAGGAATTATTAACAAGGAATAAATGCATTTAAAGATCAAATTGGCCTGAATTCAATTTATAGTCCAGGATGGTAGTTGATGCTTAAGCCAACAGTCAGCTGCCATGTTTACTGCAATTTATGTAAAGGCATACAGTATAGTTTATTACACTATTTAACTGCTGCTAATTGCACGGGGCTTTAATAGATTAGGCATTAAAATGTTACAAGACGAATGAATGTTTAACCTGGCATACAGCATACACAGTTGACCCGGCTTCCTCTCTGTAATGGCAGAATTGTCACTAATTCCATTTTATGGCTAAATAGTTCTGCTTCTATATTGCATGCATGTTTGCTTAGTCAGTCCTTGATGCAGAAGGAACATGCAAAGTGTTTATTATGGCCTTTTTTTCCCCCATCCCAACTAATTTTTATTTAATAGATGGATATTGGATCTTGGCACAGAAATAACCTTTTTAACTTGTGATGATTCTTCCTTATCAGATGTGCTATTCCAGTTAGGTAGACAGAACAATGTATTAGCAAAGACCACCTTAATGTCTTACCAAAAGTAAGGAAAATGTAAGGTATTGTTAAAACTAGAGGGTTTTTATTTAGGGTGTCATGTGATAATACTTCTGGATAAATAAGTACATATGGTAAATATGGCTTATAGAAAATTCACTGTTGCAGCTAGTAAAGGCAAAACATTATGTACCTTTTAATAGGAGTGCTGCTAGCAATTTTGGCCCCTACCTACACCAAACATACTATTACATGCTGCTAGTACTGTAAAACCTAATATGCGTGCTCCCTTAGAAACATAACTTTCCCCCTTAGCAGCACCCTTATACAAATACAACTGTACCCTATACAGCTCCTGTGCAGTAGTACAATTACTTTTCTAGCATTTACCAGACACCATTACAAAGGGTTACTAAAATGTATCTCAGCTGCTGAGGGCTTTGCTCAAGGGCTAAGCATTTGTATCTTGGTGGTGCTGGGAATTAAAACTGCAATCTTCCATTCAGCATGCCAAGTAAAAATTTCAGGTTTCTTATATGCCTCTAAAAACAGTTATTCTTCTGGATCATATCAGTATTGGTTATCACCAATTTCGGCAAAATCATGCAGCTTTCGTGAACTCGTTCAGCTCTTATCCAATCAGCACACTCAAAAGCAGTACGAGTGAAAGCATTGCGCATGCGCAGTTGTGTGTTTGCCACGTACAGGTCGAGTGACTTCCGGATGTGTAGTGCTGTTCGGAACTATTAGAAACTGGTCCTGACAAAACACCATATACCACTGCGGGATCATCAGTCTAAACGCCAGGTACATCGGAGTTACTACTGTTAACAAATAGTATTTGTGTCCTGTGTCACACGTCAAATATTTTAGTCTGTAATGTGTTTAAGGTTCTGGATCCATTACTTGGCACAGCTGACTCTTACTAGCTGAAAAGGTATTAGCATCAGTTTATCAGATGAAAAGCGGGGCAAACAAAAAACAGAGACAAGATACGGGTATTACTTTATAAAAATAATTGTTGTTTCAAACCTTTTAACGAGTATAAAAGTCTGTTCTTGATAAAGTATTATTTTGAAACCCGTTTGCTCCTTACGTTGACGCCGGCAAAGATGCGTTGAATTAAAGAGTGCGTTTCTTACAGGAAGTTACTATGACAGTTGCCGAGGCGTTGCTTTTGCACCCGTGTTGTACAAATGCACATGCACTTTAAACATTTGTGCTGATTGGACAGCTCCACAGAAATGACCACAATACCGGTGTAAAGACTAACTTAAGTCTTTGTTAAAAGTGGCTCACTATTTGGCAGGGTTAAAATGACCCACTAACAACGCAGCAAAAATGGCCTGGCGATTACTATGCCACCCGTTATTCAGTTTGTAGCGGTTTGTAGCTAGAAATTGTAAGTAAATATTTACAAATTGTAATAATTGTTATTTTTTTGTTTTATCGGTTTAAAAATGTATCAAACTGATGTATTTCTTGAAAGCTGCATTAGCTTTTTGGCTAATGTGTAGCTAGCAAAGTATAGCGACAAGCCTCGCCCATGTCTGTCAAAGTTGGAAAAGTTACGAATTACGTTTAGCCGTACACGTGTAATACATTAATATTATTTGGGTTTTTTTGTATTTAGACCTATTGTAAATGTGATAATACCTGACTCAGTTTATATTGTAAGGAGGACAACACAATTGAAGCCCACAATTTCCAGGTACAGATCAGAGAAATGATCGTGTTGTTTTATTGTTTTCACTAATTACTGGATAAAATTTACTATTACTTTAATTAGCTGTCTTTCTTTAAACGATTCACATTAGAACTGGTGTAATGGTCAACGTCTGTGCTGAAAAAGCCAGCTCATTCCTCCTGCTCTGACCTTTAGACTGTTCTGTGGCATCGCCCTTAGTCTATGGTGATACTGAAAGCAGGCCTCGCCTGTCTCAGGTTACCAGGGTCCTAATTAAGTCTTGCTCTCGTTTCTACTGTTTCGGCATATTGTATTTCTTTTAATTGGGGTCAATGGGCGGCATGCAGCAGAGATAAGTAGTTTCAGTAGGTGCAGGTTAAATCCTTAAAGGAACTCGGATAATTAAATGCTGCCATTCTAGCTTTGACAAAATAAATTTGTCACAGTTTTTCAAGTTGCTATTCTTATATGATAATAAGAATAATAATTTAGTATCAAGGGAGAACACATGAATAAACAATAGAGTACAGACAGTAATCATGTAGGGTCAGCTATTCTAAATAAGTGATTTTTGTCTTAAGATCAAAAAGGCTATATGAGGCCTAGATTTTTAAGGGTATGAGGGGACCCTGTAAGGAGTTTTAGAGCGAGTGTAGGGCTGTATTTTGTCTGAAAGTAAAGATGAAATAAAGTTGAAGGTGCATAGAATAATTTTAAATCCACTGTAAAATTTGCAGCCTGTAAAGCAGTGGAAGAGATTGTGTAATTTGTTTTATAGATGGCATGTGGGTTATTATACAAGTTGCAGAATTAAAAATTGACTGTTTAGGAGGTTCGTGAAGAAGCTTGTGTGATAAAACAGAGTTACAGTTTTATTCATGCATAAAATCAGACCATAAAAAGAAAAACTTTGAATTACATGAATTAATAATGCATATGGGAACCTTCCAAATATCTCCGTCAGCTGTTTTTTCTGTTATTGGTAATATTTTGCTTTCCGGAAACGATTAGTTTATCACTTTGTCCGCTTCTTATTTATTAGTAAGTGGTGGTAGCACAGTGTTTAAGGTTTTGACCAACTTGAAGATTCCCAGCTTCACGTAGCCACCACTGCTGCCTCCCCCACCCCCAGTTGTACAATGGAATAGTTTAAGTTGCTGTAGATAAGTCTGTCTTGTCAAATGCTGTAAATGTAAGTTATATTTTCATGCTTTACAATTGCATGGCATTACATCAGATGACTAATTTTTGTCCAAAGCTCTAAGGATAGTACCAATTAATTGATTTACTTTAAAGATAACCATGCAGTCACTGCACTTGCTTCATTCCAGTAATTGTGTCTGTTTTAACAGTATGAATGGCCAGCTTGACCTAAGTGGGAAACTGATAATCAAGGCTCAGCTGGGTGATGACATCCGGCGCATCCCTATCCACAATGAAGACATAACCTACGATGAACTCTTGCTTATGATGCAGCGAGTTTTCCGTGGCCAACTACAGAGCAGTGACGAAGTCACCATCAAATACAAGGATGAAGGTGCAGATTAAGTCTAAACCGAAACTAGTGAGGAAATCTTGTAAAGGTTTTTATTAGTCTTATTTAACAGATTCTTCTTGATGGGCAATCCAGTGCTCCCTAAAGATCTTTCATAAAATCTTTCTATAAAAATTACTTTCTAGATTAACACACAACCAGCTGCAGAGGGTACTCAAAATAAAAATAAGTTGCAGATTTTCAAGGAAAGCAGCTGAACACATTATCCAGTTTTATTTGGTGCACTTATAAGAACTTTTAATATCTTTTTCTAACAAGTGATATAATATGATAGCGGCTTTAAATAAGATGTTGTTTTGTTCCCTGAATGGTCTCTACCCTCTAGTTTATGCCCCTTTTTGCTTATGCCCCATTTTGTTCCTTTTGCAGATGATGACCTCATCACCATCTTTGACAGCTCTGATCTGTCATTCGCCATCCAATGCAGCAGAATATTAAAACTCACACTCTTTGGTGAGTTATTACCTATAATCTTCATGTATATTTATTTTATTATAGTAGAATATAGCACAGACACAGAGTTTAAAATAAAATTAGGAAATACTTTATTAGTAAATGTGACACTAGGACCGCATGATCTTGAAAACAAAATACATTATGAGGGGTATACTTTCCCATCCCATCCAATTATGATTCTGGGATTCCAGAATCGATTCTAAAAAGATTTTTTTGAAATCTTCTTCTATGTTTACATTTTGACCAGAATTTAAGTTTCTATGCTTTTTGGTAATAGTTGGAATTTTTGTATAACTATCATTTATAATATTAAAAAGATCATTTGGTTTTATAGATTTTCTTTTAACAACAACGTTAAGTTGGGATGAATTTATGGAATTCAAATTTAGAATCAATTCTGGACTCTGATTTGAATTTCTACCCACCCCTAATTGCTATATAATATATATAGCTATATAAGAAGTCCCTATATGACTTTAACAACTCTTTTTAGAAAGCTCTAAATTAGATTGTTTATTGAAATTTCAACTTGTTCGAAATGTTTACACAATAACTGACCTTAAAACAAAATGCAAATAATAAACTTTTGCACGGTTATTAAACTTTGCAATGAACTGCCGGGCAGTCAGTTATAATCTTTCTTACACATCCTGTGGTGTGAATATTGCAAATACACATGTCACATGTCAATGCTAAAATCAGATATTGTGTAGGCCTACACAACAAACTTTTTCATAGTGTTGGAGGCTTCTAATACAAAACGTACTGCAGACTTTTATCTTAAGACAAAGCACTATTAATTAAAAACAATAAATTACAAATTGTATTTAAAAATGAAAGTTCTAATTAGGTGTACAGATTTGAAGTATGTTATGTACTACTTTTTTTCAGCAACATTGTAAGCATGGTAAGCATGTACCTAACCTTTTCTGTGGTAAACACTACACTACAAATCAGTATTGTCTGGCTCATTTACACGACCAAGAACTTTCAGCACTTTCAATAAGACGTATCATAATTTAAGAATGTTACTTGCTTACTATTTACTTATGATATGTTAGTTGGAGCAGGGGGGAAGCAAAACCTTTTGACCTTGCTGTTAAAATACAGTACAGAATCCGAAAAATATATTGAACTCTGCTCAGAAAAATAATGGGAACACTAAAATAAAACATCCTAGATCTGAATAAATAAAATGTTCTTATTAAATACTTGGTTCTTGTAATAGTTGGGTGTGCTCACAACAAAATCACACAAAAATTATCAATGAAAAACCCTAACCAGGCCTGTGCATGGTCCTGATGAGGTGGCAGATGGTCTCCTGAGGGATCTCCTCCCAGACCTGGAGTAAAGCATCCACCAACTCCTGGACAATCTGTGGTGCATTGCGGCGTTGGTGGATGGAGCAAGACATGAAGTACCAGAAGAGCAGTGAAGAACTGGTCATGCTGGTCTTGTTGCAGGCAGCAGATCGTTCTCCAAAAGGTTCTTCACTTTGTCTTCAGACACTGTCATGTCTGTCACATGTTCTCACCGGCACCCTGTGCTTTTTTTATTTGTAAAGAGCACTGGGCGCATTTGGCGATCTTGGTGTTCAAATGCCAAATGTCCTGCATGGTGTTGGGCTCCAAGCTCCACCCCCACCTGTGAACATCGGGCCCTCATGCCACCCTCATAGTCATGTTTCTGACCGTTTGAGCAGACTTGTGGCCTGCTGGAAGTCATTTTGCAGGGCTCTGCCAGTGCTCCTCCAGTTCCTCCTTGTAGAGACTCCGTCTCATGCTACCACTAGATTGAAAAAGCACAGCGACCAAAACATCAGCCAGAAAGCATAGGAACTGAGAAGTGGTCAGTGGTCACCACCTGTAGAACCACTCCTGTGTCTTGCTAATTGTATAATATTTCCACCTGTTGTCTATTTCATTTGCACAACAGTGTGTGAAATTGTCAGTGTTGCTTCCTAAGTGTCTTCTTGATTTTTACGGAACTTTGATTGACTTGAAGTTACAATGTGTTAAGTGTTCCCTTTATTTTTTAATGCAGTGTATTTACATTTACTGCATTTGGCAGACGCCCTTATCCAGAGGGACAACTTAGCAATTTAGGGGTTAAGGGCCTTCCTCAGTGGTGTATAATTAAAATCCACTAGTTCTTTTTTACAGTAGAGAAAATGTGTTTCTGATAAGATTGAGCTTAAAGGACTTTTAAGGACTTTGAATGTTGTTACAGTGCTGTTTACTATAACCTTAGAGGTTGGTAAGCAGACTGCATCTATGATAAGGTCAATGACTATAACGTCACACAGTAAATACTACAAATGTTTTCTAATGCTCATTTTCTCTATACACTATACCACATGTATTTAATTGTAATTTATTAAACATGTCATTGTTGTACAAGATGAGAATCTTTCCACTCTTTAATATTGGATGTTAAAATATCAAATAGTAAATAATTCACTCCTTAATATTTGATATTTTTAGATCCTCCAGGTTCTCTCTTGTGGACTTTATTTTACAGATTTTTAGTGAGGTTAAATTGTCTGCAAGGACCATTTCAAAAACATGTAAACTTTGAACTGTTTTTTTTTTTTTTCCTCTGGTGTTTGTCTTCCTGGGCGGCGCGGTGGCGCAGTGGTTAGCACCGTCGCCTCACAACAAGAAGG
>JAOTQW010000038.1:12538459-12551295 GCA_026260075.1 Sisor rabdophorus | reverse complement strand
CCCCGGATTCGGGAATAAGCGGGTAAAGAAGATGAATGAATGAATGAATGAAAGTGCCTTTTTGTATAAATACCAAGTAAGAGCTTTTTTTATGTATGCTTTGGGGCCCTCTGGTGGACATATGCCCTAAGCAGCCTCTTATGCCTTAAGCTGGCTTTGCATAGTGGGACAAATCGGTTGGTGCTTGTGAAATGGCAGCACAGTGAAATGGGAGGAGTGATGAATGTTATAAAATAAGAGGGTGCTGCTCTGTTTGCAGCTGTATGGGCATGCATTAGTTTTCCAAATCTTTCGCATGCGACTACTGGAAGTCAGTGGAGGGAATGAAGTAGTGGTTTGGTGTGTAAAAATTCTGTGAGGTTGAAAAAAAAACTTTCTAAAGCATTCTAAAACCAGTACTTCCTCCTGAGGCCCAGAGCAGTTTGCGAGAAAAAAAAATTGCTATAGCTTTGTCAAACTTCTTCCAATCCCTTGGTTTGCTTTCTCGTCTTTTTTATGGTGCTATACTGTTAAACTTTGCATTACAATTAGTGAAATAATTATTCGATCGCCTATAAATTAGGAGAATTTCTTGCCTTTTATACAGGTAACAAGCTAAAATTAGAAGCAGTATCTTTAAGGGACTCTCTTGAGGGGAGTGCTTCTAATATATTGTTACCTGTGTGAACAACAAATGTCTACAAAAGCAATTAAGAAATCAATTAGATTTTAAACTCTCCACCAGGTTCAAGACTAAAGAGACTAACAGATGTCATGCACGAGACACAAGGTAGGAATGGGCTACAAGACCATCACTAAGTGTTGGGGAGAAAAAAACACAAAATTTTTGTAAATCTTCCTCATCTGAGGCGCTCGTCAATAATGGTATTTCGTCAATAATCTTAGTGCAGCTAGAACCATAATCGCCAGGAAAAAAGCACATGTACAGCTCTGTCTGGCTTTTGCCAGTGAACATTTCAATGCTTCAGTGGAGATCTGCATTAACTCAACTTGCTGTGTTTTGAGAAGGAGGAATGCTGCCTATAACCCTAAGAAAACCGTACCACGAAACATGATGGTGGAAACATTATGGTCTGGGTTGTTTTGCTACTAAGGGGACAGAACAACTTTACCGCATCAAAGAGACGATGGACTGTCAAATCGTAGGTAGAACCTCAGCCAGGACATGGCAAAAAAGATTTGTAGATGAATATTCTAACATGACAATAACCGAATTCTCTTGGCCAAAGCAATAATGAGATTATCAGGGTGAAGCACATTAAAGTCATAGAGAGGTCTAGTCAGTCTCCAGACTTTAATTCAATAAAAATCTGTGGAGAAAAACTTGGGGAGTGTCCATAAAATAAATGGGGTAAAAAAATCTCTACTTTTGATCATAATCTCAATCTTATCTCCATAATTTAACGCTGTCCTGTTAATTTTTCTTTCCCTTGTTCTTGCTTTTTTCATTTCTCGCTGCCAGGCAGATAAGTCTTCTTATATTTAAGCACTGTACTGCATCAAGAAGAAACAAGCTCAGTCGGCACAGAGGGGGCTCTTTGATATTATATGTTATATAAGTAATGATATTTATAATTGTTAAAATTGTCAGCATTTGGGCACCTTATCTTATGAGCATTAAAATCATACTGTCACTTAATATGTGTATTACTTTGATTTAGGAGGAGTGGTGCACGTATATAAGGTGCTATACTTGTTTCTTAAACAATTTGCAGCTTGAAATCTCTTTAAAGTTTTAAAATAAATCCAAAGAAACTTGCTGTGAATGTTTATTGTCTTATTTTCCCAGAAGGAATCCAGTGGCTTGGATCAAATAGTTCCAGACACACAGGCACCTGCTATCAAAACTGATTGAAATCTCTGTGGTGAGCAATTTATGTATCATTTAAATTTCTAATTATGTATAATAAAAATGAGTTGTATTTTTTATTTAAAAATTGAATAGTTTTATTTATAGATTAAAAAATATTTTTCGTAAATAGTTTTCTTTTTATTTATTCTTTTCACTTACCTAAACATAATTTCTATGAACATACGCAGCTGTTCCAAGGCCTTTAGGACCACTAGATGGCAGTATTGACAACTAAAAGCTGTTTCATTGTGTGTAATTGCGTGAGCAATACATTGAAAATTGCTGCTCTATTCTAAAACGGCAATAGATTCTTATAACAAGAACCATTTGATGATTAATAAACATTAGAATACCAAATATTTATTATAGATCATATGTGTGAAGGTAAGCTATATTGTATGGTTTTGAGACAGTGGTACTAAAAAAAGAGACGGATGACAGAGGTACAGTATCCAAGCTGGTTTTCTTTGTGATTGACAAGGTGAACAATTGGCTGCTCTTGCACTACTGCAAGGTCCTGATTTCGATTCCTGGGCAAGGGGTGGCTCTGTGTGGAGCTTGCAATTAAGGTGACTGGTGACTCTAAATTTCTCATATGTGTGAGTGTATGTGGATGTTTGTTTATGTGTGGCCCTGTGATGGACTTGTGACTTGTCCAGGGTGCACCCCTGCCTTTTGCTTTATGTGTGTTGGAAAAGGCTGCAGCTGACCCTCATGATCCTAAGTTGGGGTATTACATTTACATTATAGAATTAGATGAATATGAATAAGGGAATGAATAAATGTTGAAAATGGAGCTACTGGGCAGATGAAAAAAGGAAGGCCAAAGAGGAGGTATATGGATGTGATAAATGAGGACATGAAGTTGACATGGGTATGTGAAACAAGAATAAGCTTAGGTAAGGGCGAATGGTTCGTTGGAAGGAACCAGCTGCGGTATGATGCGGTAAGAGTTAAGACAAAGTGCTGAAAAAAACTTATTACAAGTCAGATTTACAAGTCAATTATAATAAATAAATTAAATAAATATCATATATTTGTATGATTTTGTATGGTTTAATAATGACTGAAAAGGCGCTTTTTTAATAGGACAGAAAACAATAAATCAGCCAAACTTATTATTTAAAAACAGTTATAAAGAACAAACGTTTCAAAAAAATCTGTAATCGTCTTGCACAAGACATCCGGAAACCCATGTCATACCACGTTTCCTCTTGGCCTACATCAGAGTTTCATATTCATCTAAACCCTGAACACTTTTTGCACGAAATTACTAATTGTCTCATGGTGACAAATTAAAACAGTGCCGTTCAAGATGGTTCTTCATCAACCCCAGATCTGGCAGCTCCTTCTGTTGCTGTGGCTTCTGCAGACTGGTGAGATCGTATCTATAACAAATTAATGCTAATGAAGTTGCAATGAAATGCTCACTTTTATGTGAAAGAGTACCATGAATGAAAATGCATATGAGGTCTGGGAAAACATATCAAAACATGTTATTAAAGATGTGTATGTAAGACAAATAATGTATTATCTTAAAAAATGTTGAGGTAACTTAGTTGCTTAGACACCCATGTGACACACAAGTGAGGAAATGCTAAATCAAAAACAGTTGCAAAGGATACAAAAGAGATGACTGAATGAAATACAAAATCAATTTCTGACAACAAAAAATGTTTCATTGTTACTGCCTCCGATCCAGGGTTACTGGTTCTACCCTGGGCTTGGAGTATCAACACATTGTGCTGCCAGTTTAGAGTAGAAACCACTGTGACTCTGACGAGTATAATTTACTGTAGATGGAAACATATATTATTCATTTGGTCTTTAAAGAACATAAATCAGGATCATTTCTTTCATTTATGAAAGATGTTTGACGAAAAATATAGTGTGTTACACTTGTAAAAATAAACACAGATGTGCTACATTTCATTGAAACTTATTTCTCTCTATAAATTCTCTCTAGTTTTCCTCTACTTTTCCTTACTTTCACCTTTAAACCAACAACATCTGGCATATTTTATTTCTCTATCTTTTCTTTGTAACACTTTCTAACATACAACAGTCAGTCTGTTGTTAAATTGATTTCTCAAAATAGCATCTATAAAAATAACTTAAAAACACTTTATTATATCTTTCTAAAAAATATGTATACAAAAAGTTTATAAGTAAAATAAAGTAACAGTTAAATGTGTAAGTATTCCTCTTAAGAAAAAAAAACTTTGGTAACTTAAATTGTGTAAGCAATTGTGAAAGTGGGTGTGTTGAACTGGTAGTACAGTGGTAGTAAATTGTTGGTTTGCTATTAGGAAGGCAATGATTTAATTTCAAAGTTGCCACTACTGGACCTCTGAGCAAGGTTCCAATCATAAATGTAAATAGAAAAAAAAGAATATCTGCAGTAGTGGTATCATCTCATGGTTTTATTAAGTGTGCCACTAAGCAGGAATAATTGCACAGTTGAAAAATGTATCTTAGTTTGCCATTTAAAGTGGGGCAATAAAGTATTTAGTCAGCCACCAACTGTGCAAGTTCTCCCACTTAAAAAGATGAGTGAGGCCTGTAATTTTCATCATAGGTATACCTAAATTATGAAATGCAGATCTCCTCTAGAGCAGTGATGTTTTAGGGCTGTCACTGGGCAACACAGACTTTCAACTTCCTCCAAAGATTTTCTATGAGTTGAAATCTGGAGACAGGCTATGCCACTCCAGGACCTTAAAATGCTTCTTACGAAGCCACTCCTTTATTACCTGTAACGTTTGTTTGGGATCAGTCATGCTAAAAGATCCAGCCACGTTTCATCTTCAATGCCCTTACTGATGAAAGAAGAATTTCATTCAAAATCTGACGATACATGGCCCTATTCATTCTTTCCTTCACATGGATCAATTGTCCTGGTTCCAGATCTCTACATGTCATTCACTAGGTCCCCCCGTGTGGTTCTGGGATTTTTTCTCACCGTTATTGTGATAATTTTGACCCCACAGGTTGAGATCTTGCATGGAGCACCAGATCGAGAGTTGATTTCTTCACACCAAGCTGCTTACCTATTGCCTGGTACAGGGCTACAATTTTGTTTCAGGTGTCTTTTGACAGCGCTCTGGTCTGGGCCATTGTGTAGTTTGAAGTATGACTTTTTAAGGGTGTGGACAGGTGCCTTTTTAAGGGTGTGGAAAGGTGCATTAATACAGATAACGAGTGGAGGAAATACCTATGATGAAAATTACAGGCCTTTTATCAGTCATCTTTTGGCAGAAGTGGCAAAACTTAAAAGTATATATATTTATATATATATATACACTGCTGGGCCCCTGAGCAAGAGGCAATTCTGTTTTTAAAAAGATGAAATTTACTGTCTTAACTTTGGGGGTGGTATGTTAAGTGCTGTGAAACTTTGAAATAAAGATTACATATACTCAAGTCCAAATAGGCCAAATCTAAACACATTTAAAAAGAAGGCCATGTCGCTTCTAATCAATTCTAATTTTCAGTGCTTATCTTTGCTTGTCTTTTTTTTTTCAGATTTTTGTGCCAGTCAGCGGTTAGTACAGACCCAGAAGGGGCCGCTTTACCGTGTAAAAGGATTTTCACTGTCTATTTGCTGTAATGTTAGTGGTCTTACAAATCTGATCACACAAGATTTTGCTTTTTCGATCTATCATTCAACGAGGATGGATCCAATCCAAATAATTAGCACTAACGACAGAAATTTTGCTTATGCAATTTACTCTAAAAGAGTTCGCGAGGGAAATATTGTAATCAAACGGCTTTCAGACATGTCAGTTATTTTCCACATTGAATCTCTAAAAGAAGAAGATACTGGAAGATATGAGTGTTACACTCCAAATACAGATGGAAGGTATTTTGGAACCTACAGCATGGAAACAACAGTAAATGGTAATGAGTTTGATTATACTTTGTTGTTGTTCTCGAAGTGATTCGATAAGTTCTAAAAATTCTACTCATCCCACAGTGATCGAAGATACTCTGGTGGTATCCTACTTTGGACCGGCAGCTCATAGTATCTCTGAAGGTGAATTCCTTCAACTAGAATGTCAAATCTTTAGTCATACCTTCCAACACACACATCTGTCTGTTACATGGTATCTGCGTGATAGCAACGACACTCGGCCCATTATCAGTTTGGATCGTGATTTAACTATAAAGCCTGGACCAGAGTTTGAACACAGATATCGTTCTGGGCACATAACTATGGAGAAGATAGAAGACACTACCTACAGACTCAAGATAACTCAAATACAGCAGTCTGACAGCGGTGAGCTCTACTGCCAGGCTGAAGAGTGGGTCCAAGATCCAGATAGCTCTTGGTATAGGATTTGCCACAGGACCGCTAAAGGTTCCAACATAGAGGTGAAAGCTCTAGGTAAGATTTATGAACTGGATTCTTAATTGTATAGATAAAAATAGTTTGACATCTTAATAATAGCACACCAGATAGGATTTAATGTGTTAATTTTTTTTTCTGTGCATCAGACA
The DNA here is from genome assembly GCA_026260075.1 of Sisor rabdophorus. NCBI lineage: Eukaryota > Metazoa > Chordata > Actinopteri > Siluriformes > Sisoridae > Sisor > Sisor rabdophorus. The sequence goes on along the minus strand of JAOTQW010000038.1, from coordinate 12,544,943 downwards.
CACTTCAGAAAGAGGAATCTTTCTTTACTCAAATTCGCGTTCTAAATGAGGCCCTTGTGGAAGGAGACACAATGGAGGTCCACTGCAGTATAGAGGCTCAAAAAGTTCCTGGAAATTTCTTCGCAATGACTTGGTTGAGGAACAACATGATTGTGGCCCAAGTTGATTACAATGGTGTGCAGACCATAGCTGACACCTACGTTAAAAGAGAAAAAGATGGTGAGCTAAGAACTGTGAGAAAGCGTGATAGGAACTTCGTTCTCACTCTTCAACCAGTCCAGCTTAAGGATCAGGGGGCCTATCAGTGTAGTGGTGAAAATGTAGAGATAGAGGCTGGATCATTCATCAGAGGAAAAAAACAGCTATCACCTGAAGCATATGTACAAATTAAAACTAAAGGTCAGATGATTATTATTCTTCATTGGTATTTTTATTAGCATAGTCAGATTATTTGGTCCATTATTGTAAAATCGAAGAAGCCAATGCAAATATGTTATACATCACCTAATCTGGTATATTTTCCATTATATTTTAATTCTAGAGAGTGGGCTGGCTGTTGTAATGACAAAGCAGCTAGTTAATGTGACTGAGGGAGAAGCACTACAAATCAGCTGCAGTATTTCTGGAGCCAAAGGTCTACTGTCTGTGTCATGGCAGCACAAAAAATCCAGTTCTAGCAGTTTTTTCAGCAATGTCATTACCCTTAGTCATGAGGGTGTGATGGAATCTGTGGGGCCTCAGTATCAGCACAGGGATTTACGTACCTTCCGTTCCAATGTTGCTGATTTTATTTTGGAGTTTAATGAAGCTCTTCTGTCTGATAGTGGTGAATATATGTGTATTGTATCTGAATGGAGCATGGAGAGTAATGGCAACATGAAGAAAGTAAACAGCCAGTCGAAGCAAGGATGGGTTTCTGTTAAATCTATTGGTAAGTTGAACACTTGTTCATTCATAAGTTTTGTATGGAAGGAAATGGGGTGGGTTAGCAAGGGGCAAAATATGTCAACATGCCGAAATTTCTGATTTAGCTGTTGACGCTTGATTTATCTGTTTAAAATAACATTTAATTGCATGTAACATTTAACACCGTAGTGGTTAGCACAGTCACCTCACAGCAAGCAAGTCCCAGTTCAATTAACGGCCAAAAAAGACACTTTAAACTGGGAAGGAGATTCACCTTTCAGCAAGGTGAATTATTTACAAGTATTTAAATCCCATTGACCCTTCTCATCTATTTTGCAAAGAAGAATGGACAAAATTCTCTAGATGTTCAAGTTAAAGTAGTATGAATACTTTTTGAAGACACTGAATTTTTATGTACCTTTTTATTACATATTTAATTGCAGAACATTAATTGTTTTTAAAAAAGATATGATTAAGTGTTTAATTTGTGTTTAATTGAACTCAGTGTTGAATTGCAAAATTGCCCAACTTGTCACTTTAAAGATTGATTAACATGTTAACCATTTACTTTTTTCTCTTTTCTTTTTAGACTCCCTTGTAAATGTGGTATTAAAAAGTCGTACTGTACAAGTAACTGAGAACTTGTCAGTAAAAATGATTTGCTCAGTAAAAGCACCTAAAATTTCTTTAGCTGTGACATGGAAGTTTGAACCACAAAATTCAACGACTCAAAAACACATTATGTGTATTGACCATACTGGGAGCATGTCCTGTGGAGCAGAGCAGCAGGAATATCAGATGGAAACCCAAGTACAAGAATCAGGCACAGATTATATTCTCAAGGTGTTGAGAGCAAGTAACCAACAGGTGGGAAAGTACCAGTGCCAGGTTGATGCATATGACAAAAATGTTCAGAAGACTAGGAAAATGTCCAATCCACTGGCCATCACTGTACGCAGACCTGGTATGAAAATAGTTATTCTTAAACTTGGGACACCTAGATGTTCTAGAGCACATGTTCCGAATTGGTACTAGAAACCCCTGTTCTGCACATTTTAGTGTTTCCAAGACACCAAAGTAAACAAATTGACTAATTAGTAATTACTTTATGATAGCCTAACCTGCTGGCTTGGGGAATTTCACAACTAAGGGTTTGAACTTCAGGGCATCTAAGTAGACCAGTTGAAAGTCTTTAGGTTTGTAAGATTTAGCAAATATAAGCAAAAACTTAATTCTTTCATTTTGCATTTTAGCTAGCCAACTGTCTGTCTCCACCACTCACAAGTCTCCTCTGAAAATCCAAGCCAACAGCAATACAGGGATTAACTGTTTGGTGATCTCATCAACTTCCAATTTGACCCGTTTTGAGGTAACATGGAAACATGGTACAGCGTCACTGCTGAGAATGGGACCAGAAGGTGTGGTCACTCAGGAGATAGACGAAAGGATCAGCATGAAAAGGACTGATAGAAAGACCTTCCAATTGATGATCCATCAAGTGAAGCCAACAGACAGTGGGCTATACCACTGTTTAGTACAGGAATGGATTCAAGATCCCAATAAAAACTGGTATAATCTTGACACCAAGTCAGTCACCATAGAAATAGATGTCTTTGAAGAAGGTATGTTGCAAACTGCACTGTACTTATGCTTAGTGTCACAGAACAAAAGGAAGCAATGTACCACAAATCAGTTAAAATATTTTGACATTGAAATGCTTGTCAAATCTCACCAAAGAAAATCCATAAAATATTCTAAATGGCAGGCTTTTCCAAAACCTGGTACATTCAAGCATTCAGGGTTTGATACAAATACTATTATCTACAGAATCCTAGCTTAGTTTACAAATGTTTCATATAAAAATTGCCTGATTTAACATAATACTTCTAGATACACAAATTGCTTAACAATGAACTTTTTTTCTTGTTATTGATATTGATATATTTTAATATATTAGTCTATAATCCATATATTGATCTTAATATTTTGCATATCAAAAACCCCCTCTCTATTTTCTAAAGCCTAATTTTCTCCCTCGCCACTATTTTCTAATTATGCCGGTATTGTTATTGCCAAAAAGAGCTTCTGTTATTGAGTAAGCTGCCCTCCAAAACCTGCATCTTTTCAAGATGCCACATTTTAAGCAAATCAGTGATCTGATAAAAAATAATTAATTAAAAAAATTGTATATAAATAACTTATTTGTGTGTATTTTTCATCATTTTTGATAATGTATTTGTAAATAGTCTTTAATGACATGTTACTTTTTTCTTTCTTTATTTATCAGAAAGTGATTTTAGTATGGATAAAACTAATGCTCGTCTGGATGCCACAGAGGGAGAACAGGTGAAAGTTAACTGTTCCCTAAAGCCTGGTGGACTTAAGCAGACATTTCTTTACTCTCTGAGTTGGTTCTATCAAAGTCAAGATCAGTCCACTGTTAAGCTTCTTACCTACAGCCATGATGGACGTCTGCAGTTTCAAGTATCAGATTCAGATTTACGAAGACTTTATTTCTCCCGACCTATTATTAATGTCTTTTATTTGTCCATTCTGAATTCCATTCCATCAGACAGTGGAAGCTATTACTGTGAGGTAGATCAATATCAGTCTGATTGCAAAGGCAAATGGGAAAGAAAGGCAAGCGATAGATCAGGTTTCACTAATGTCATGGTAAATTTTATAGGTAAGTTGTGTTGTTGTGCATGTGATAATATGATGTATGTAAAGCAATGTTGACAGTATAAATAAAGTACCATTTCTTTTTGATCTTTTAGAGAGTAAGCTGCAAGTACAGAAATCCAGACGCTCTCTCAATGTTACTTATATTCAGAGCGGCTTCATGTTGGAGTGTGAAATCATCTCCCGCTCCAGCGAGACATCTGTGTTTGAAGTAACGTGGTTCAGGAGACAGAAAGATGAGAGACCTCTCACTATTTTTACCACAAGTCGAGATGGCACTCTACGTAGCTCAATCCCTGACAGAACTCTGTTGTATGACCGGCCCAGTACCACCCTTTACACACTCACTGTACCCAAAGTTGATTCCTCTGATAATGGCCAGTACCAGTGTCAGGTTATAGAATGGCTAAGAACAGGTGTTAACACATGGAGAAAAGTGGCTGAGGACAAATCGGGAGAACTTTTTATTAATGTAGAGGTTGAACTAAAACCCACTGAAGGTGATTTTACTTTGCATACGTTTGCTACTCATCAGAATGCCACAGAAGGAGAGCAGATGGACATTAGTTGTTTTATTACTGTTGATCAAGTGGACCCCAATTTCTACTACAGTCTCACCTGGTTTGTGGAGAGGCAGGACTCTAGTGCCAGCACTTTTTTACTTAGCCATACCCACTATGGCCTTCTACAGTATCAATCAGAGAAGCAGCAGCTCAGTAACAGGCTACAGTTTTCCAGACCCACAGCCAAACGCTTTCAGCTCAGAATTTTCGATTTGGATCCGTCTGACAGTGGAAACTACCAATGCAGGGTTGAACGGTATCAGCTTAGCTGTGAAGGCAATTGGGAAAAAAGAGGATCTGCAAAACTAACTTCAACCATAGTCAATGTGCACAAAATAGGTATAGTGTGATTTGACTTTTTATTATTTTATTATTTACTTAATAATATCAATCTTTGACTACATTTTCCTACAATATAACAACACCATTTTTTTCTAATCTAAAAAATACAAATTTTGCTTAATGATTTGCTTCTACTTAACAGAGAGTAAGCTGCAAGTACACAAATCCAGAAGCTTTCTCAATGTTACTGATATTCAGACCGGCTTCATGGTGGAGTGTAAGATCACCTCACATTCCAGCAAGAAGTCTGTGTTTGAAGTGACCTGGTCCAGGAGGCAGAAGGATGAACAACCTTTCACTATTTTCTCTGCTAGTCGAGATGGCACTCTACGTAGCACGATCCCTGACAGAATTCTAGTGTATGACCGGCCCAGTACCACCCACTACACACTCACTGTACCCTATGTGGATTCCTCTGATAATGGCCAGTACCAGTGTCAGGTTATAGAATGGCTACAAACAGCTGCTAACAATTGGAGGAAGGTGGCTGAGGACAAATCAGGAGAACTTTCTGTTACCATCCATGTTCATGCTAAAGGTAATCCAAACACTTCTAATACATTCTAATTCGTTATATCACTTACTAAAAATAATTATATTTCTTTTTTTGTCTAATAGAACTTTTATATGAACAAACATGTTCTTCTGGAATAACACTGGGCATCCTCATCCCTTTGTTATGCGTCTTGCTTTTGGTGATCATACTTCTGATAATTCAACTTAAAAAGATAAAGACTGCTTCAAAAAAACAGGATAATTGTCTGTGGGCTGAGAGTATGCCATTTAATGCTGTTACTGAAACAGGAGCCAATACAGCAGAAAAGTGAAAGCCACATCTTCATTGAGGCCTTAGCTGCCGAGAAGAGGTACAGTAACAATAACAGAACAAAACAGCCTGAGTGTAAAAGTATAATACAATGATTGAGAAATAAAGTGTGTAATGTAATAATTGACCGTAATTAAAATGATAATGTTAAATAAGATAACACTGAGAGACATACAGATCCAGTTGTAATAATCAACATGGTCAGGCATTTTAAAAGAGGAAAATAACTTGAATATACTATTTTACATGAGAGTTAACATGTGTTTTGTAGAATAACTTGTATAAAGCTATAATTCCTTAATTTTTTTCTTCATTTATCTTCTATACACGCCCTTTTCATTTATTTATTTAACTTGGGGTCACGGGGGGCAGCTGGAGCCTATGCCATTTTGGACTGTGAGAGGAAACCGGAGAACAAGGCGCACGGGAAAAACCGCACAGAAAATCCTTGCCAGGGAATCGAACCCGGGACCTTCTTGTTGTAAGGTGACTGTGCTAACCACTACGCCACCACGCCACCAATGAAGCTATAATTCAAAAGTTATTAGTGTAGAAGATGTGGTGATCGAAACCCGTGATGTCTATACTTAAATTTATATTGTTATATATTTTGTTATATATTGTAAGCAGAAGGCAAGTGTATGATAATAATGAAATGTAAAAATGACAGTAAACTCTAGGTTAAAGAGTCTTCTTTTTTATCTATGCACATATGCAATAATGACTGAATTATTGTTATTTTAAATGTGTATCAATATACAAAACGCAAAAACAAACTAAAAAAAGATAAACATAACAGCTGTGTAGGAGTCTTAAACCTGGGTGAGAAATGAAACTTTGCTTTTAAGTTACGGATGTGGATATGTCATAGGTTTTACACCTGAGCCAGCAACAAGGCACAAGGTAGTTTTACTGAATCCGCATGGTTTAGAAACTTCAACGTATACTTGGGTTTAACTATTCTTCTGGATTTGAATCCCGACACGGGGTCTTTTTGTGCGGAGTTCTGTGCATGTTCTCTCCGTGCTTGCGTGGGTTTCCTCCGGGTACTCCGGTTTCCTCGCACAGGTCAGAAAAATCCTGTAATCTTACTGTTCCATTTCCCTTCCAGTCATTCAAAACCATATACTCTGTCTTACTACGACTGACTTTCATTCCTCTTCTC
>JAOTQW010000038.1:12507561-12529392 GCA_026260075.1 Sisor rabdophorus | reverse complement strand
ATATATACATACATATATATATATATATATATATATATATATGTATGTATATATATATATATTTAATGTATGTGTATATATATATATATGTATGTATATATGGTGTTTTTACTGCTTGTGTAATTGCTTCTTGCTCCTGCCCAACTGAAAGAAGTCCTTCCAGATTTTTGCATCCCCTTTGTAATTGTTCACTGCAGCTTTTCTAAAAAAGAAATGAGATGCAATTTTGCTGTCTTTTAGGTTGCAATAAAATTGATGCATTAAGTAAAAATTGCACTACAGTGCTGTACAAGGTATAAAAGTTGGAATCGTGGGACTGCTTTGCACACTAGTAATTAACGTTAGTAAATGGTGCTGGTTTGGTGATATGCTGGCCACGCATTGTGCAGAGCATTACAATGAAGTCCAGTCTTATGCTCAAAGGTTTTTATCTCTCTTTAGCAGCAAACACCCAAATCTACTTGTTTGATTAGACTATCTTGCATTTTACTAGACTTACTTGTGGCTTCACTTGACTGGAATAAAAATCTAGGCTGCATCACATACTAAATTCCCTACTATATAGTATACAAAAACCAGTCTGCAAGGCTATTATCTTCTCCGGATTCTTAGTCTTAAAAAAACATTAGGTAAATGTTTCTGGATTATCTATTAATTTTGCAGAGAATTTGAAGTATGCAAACAATTTACTATCACTTTACTCCCCTTACTACTTCATGAAGCACTTATTTAAGAGCCTAAAGTAGCTTTATAAATGCTTCAGAAACAAACTGTTTCTTGTGTTTAAATTGCATTTGAGTAACATAGTCCAACTTCACACTATTGTCATGACGTTATGTCAAGCTTATCCAAAGTTTGTCCATATTACCCAGAATGATACTTAAATATCATTAATTATTTGATAATTTAAAAAATTCCAATGCCTTTGTACTTATTCCAATGTACTATGTGTTTAAGTTGCAATTTCGGAAATAGCCTGGACCAACACTAGCCCTTACCAGCAGGTATAGACCCATCCCCGTCATTTGCATTAACAGCATTAGGCTGCTCTTATCCATAGTGACTTATATTTATTTCCTTTGTAAGACTGAGCAATTACGGCTTGATTAGCAGTCCAAACAAATGCATAAGCCCTGTGCCGTCAGTGCTGATAGTGGATTGAAACTACAAAATGGCTAAAACCCAAAGTTTGAGATTTAAGAATTTGCTCGATTGATCTGCAGTTTCAAAAATAAATACATTTATGCACAGAAAGTAAAAATGTATTTACGCTTTTGACACTGTGAGCTTCTGAGATTAAGAGTTTAATTCCTGCTAAAACCAAAGCCTTTTGTGACTCAGAGTTATTCTGCATGAGAGGGGTGACTATACTGTCCTATGAATCACAGTCACACTAGCCAATTAGCAAAAATATTCTAAAATGGGTAGATATCCTTGGAGTTTGTTTTTATTAATGCAATTTTTCCTTTTTATCTTGTTATTCAAAGATCGTCAGAAATAGTACACTTGTGTGTGTATATGTGTATGTGTGTGTGTGTGTGTGTGTGTGTGCCATACAAAGTGTTAGAATAAGCATATGCCGATGTGTAGGTGGGGGAGTGGCGTGGGGGGATAGGGGGAGTTGTGGCTTTTTCCTAAAGAATTGAAACTTTCGGTCTGTTCCGTAAAGTCACATTTACACATGCATATTTTAGTTATTAGGACTGTTCAGCGGATTTGCAAGCAACGTTTACTGCCTCTTCATCTCTCCTTCATCTACACACACACACACAAACGCATGTGCTTAGTCACAGATCCAGAACAGATGGGAATCGGTAGCAGATGGACTCTTCTTTTTTTTATTTGGACAATGACATCGGAAGCATTGCTCCTTAACCGTTTCTCTTACCTCCCAACTGTTTTACATTTTCTTCCTCCTTTTATCCTGCCATACTGCCAGTATGCGGGCGTATAGTGCCCCTCTCTCCAAACACAACCGGCCCACCAACAGCTGAGATATGAACAAGATTTTTTTTCTCTGCCATCTTTTTAAATTCAACTCAAAACCCAAGCTCATAGTGCAGATTGTGATGAACCTTTACCGACAGCTCTCATCGTTACTGTTCACTCTGTGGAAAATTGATCATTTATATGCTGCTTTTTGAATTGTTTGGACCCTTTGCTGTTTGGTGTGACAGAAAATTTAGTTTGGCTTAATTCTGGGTTGTATTTCAACTGTGTTGAAGCACTTGCATTGTTCATTTGCATTAAATGTTTATTTGTATTCTTGCTTGCTTCCTGATAGGCTAGCTACAACACACACACACACACACACACAGTGTTGTAAGTGGTTTTGAAAGGGGGAGCACTAATAGGCCCTGTCAAAGTGGAAAGTGGTGTATGTCAAACACTGCCTGTAGACACTCAGACGCATGCAGACTAAAAAGGGCTTTATCAAACACAAGTAGATCGAGTGGCTTGACATCTCATGCACAGCTGATGCATTTGGGAACATGTATAGGACTTAAATTGTAGTGTGTATTTTGTCCTTTATTAAAATTTTTCCTTCTGCTTTTTCTTTCGCCCTTTCTCCAGCAGGCGGGAGTTCGGCTCAAAGGGTTGTGTCTGTTCAGTCTGGGCCTCTGGTCCGAACTGAAGGCTCTCATGTCACCATCTGGTGCAACGTTACTGGCTACAGGGAGGGAGTGGAGCAGGACTTCGAGTGGTCCATGTACCTCGATACAGCTCCTGATCGAGAGATCCGCATCGTGAGCACTGCACAACCCAACTACGCCTATGCGGTCTATTCCCAGCGCGTCAATGCCAAAGAGATCTACATAGAGAGACTGAGCGGAGACTCCGCCCTTCTGCACATTACCAAACTGCTGGCCAAGGACCAGGGCGTGTTTGAGTGCTACACACCCAACACTGATGGCCACTACCTGGGTACCTACAGCGCACGTACCAACCTCACTGGTAAGTTTAGGGTTTTATTTCGATAAGTGACAATATACTTAGTTGCTGCGAAAGCTTTTAAGTGAAATACACTCTGATGTTTCTAGCTTTTGTTTTTAGCCCACTGGGAAATCTAAATTGGAGATAAACATGTGTGTTATGTATTTCCATGTGTCAGACACAGTCAGACAGAGCTATAGCTGTCGCAGATATGAATATTTAGATTGATGAACTAACACTAGATTCTGGAGTTGTTTATAAAAAACAATCAATTCCAGTGTTTAAGTGCAGTATTTTACATTCACAACCTATTTTCATAATTTTTGTGGAGATTGCATCATTAGCGCTTTGCATGCCTTGTGCCAATCACCTAACTGATTGATAAAAGAAGAAAAATTTAGACTGTAGACTTTCTATTTATTATTTATCTATTTATTTATTTTGGTTGTTAAACTTGCATTAAGTTTACTTACAATTGCAGACAGTTTAAAAAGTTAGTTTCAAAATATAAGGCTAAATCCAAACCAGCAAATCTCTTATACTGCTGTTTACAAGATGACTAGTATGTCCGGATTTAAAGTATTTGATAAATGGAAATTCCCCGGTCACTTACTGCTTACGCCAGGATTCTGACGTGCACTTTACTATCCCCTGAGCTCACAGAAGAATTAAAATATTATTCCTTTTGCTTAAAATTGGTTTTTGTTTTATTTTTATTTTTTTTACACAACCTAGCGGATGTAGTACATCTGATTTTCATATCTTTCATAATACAAGTAACCCTTCTGAATAGAACGTAGAGCAATCTGGTACACTATTTTTTCCAAAAGTTGGTGGTTATCTCACCATCAGAATTATGTGTTTTCAACATCTTATTTCAGATTTCCTCTCCATTTTGCTGTTAGGTTGAAGTCCACTGTTCCAATAACATTTTCCACTACAATCTGTGGTTTAAATGTGAGATTTGGGTTTATTTAGCAGTATTAATGAGATTAAATGTTAACATGGGGTAAGAAAGTCTGGGTTGTAGTTACAGTTTCAGTTCATGCCAACGTGTTCAGTTGTGTTCAGTTGTGTTCAGATCGTGACACTCAAGTTTTTGTCTGCTAGCCAACCATAACGTACCATTTCATAATAGAGCTCAGGGGCTTTGTGCTCAGGGTCATTGTTATGCTAGAACAGTGTTGAAGTCTCTTAGTTCCAGTGAACGAATAATGTAATAATACAACATAAAAAAAACCATTCTAGATACCTGTGTGCTTCTATATTTCTAACCACAGTTTGAAAAGGCACCACATATGGACCTAATGGTAAAGTGACCCCAAACTTTTGGCAGTATGGTATGTTCTCATCGAATGTGTGATATTAGACACAGCCCTAGTTTCCGATTCATGGAGTTCTGTTGACTCTCCGCAGTCTGTTTATTTTGGGTTGCAGGCTAAATGAATTCTGCAGTAAAATGTGTTCTGGGTTAAATAATGAAAAATAAAAAATGTTATATTAGCAGTTCTATAGCAGGTGCTATATATTTTTTTTATGTGTAGCGTTCATCAAGTGCAAACATTTGAGTTTTTAGCCCCTTCCCCACACAGTACTCCAGTGAGTGTTGTGTTTTGGTCTGTTTAACTATGTGCCTAGTGAATCTAACCAAACCAATTCAGCCATGTACACATTCTTGTTAATATGTTTGCACTGTATTATACGATTTGAGAGTCTGCTCCACACTCATCTGTCAGAAACAAATGGCTCACTTTGGGCTCCTGGGTTTTTTATTCAGGTAAATCTTATTTTCTGGTCAATTCAACATTATTAGAATCCTGAAACATAACCCCAAAGCTTTTTTATTTGAATCTTTTTTTTTGTTATGTTGGCTGAACAACATATTACCAGACCACAAACAACTGGTATAGAGGCTGATTCTGAACCCACAAAAACCTGTACAGTAGCAAAAGGAATATCTTGTAAATGCAAGTGTTGCCGTGTTAATTGGTTAAGTGATAATGGCCAAGTAGATTTATCAGTCGCATCAGTCATTTACAAGCTGCGTAATGGAGTAGGCGCCTGACAGAATGCCAGTCCATCTGTGTGTCAGCCCACCCCATCATTATCCTAAACACAGACCCCATCTTCTACTCCACTGTCTGATGCCATTATACCACCATCATCTCTTTAATCCTAATCATACTGAACAACCCCACAAATCATACACAAACACTGCTCCTGCTGCTCTCCAGCCGCTCCCTTGGATGATATCGTACTGATTGCGCTGAGAGAATTTCTGATATTTGCACAATAGCCTTGGTGTGTTTGGGTGTGTGGTGTGTTTTCTGTAAATCAGTGTTTAAGTGCGATTTTTAATCACCAGCATTGGCCCTTATTGTTCTGTACTCAGCAATACAGTACACACAGACCTCTGTCTTGGACAATCTTGGACAATTGTCAATCATTATGAAAATTGGTATTATTCAAAAAAAATTAAGATTACATTTATCTAAAAAAAATTCTAATGAATCTAAAGAAAGTTAGCAAGTAAGAGTTTGCTCTAAAAAAAACTTGCTAAAAGAGCACTGATTTTTGCTAACTGAATCATAATTTGATGTTCTAGTAATGTAACTAATTTGAATTAGGGCCTGTGACATAATTAGGATTATTTGATTTAGAATATAATTTTTTAGTTAAAATATTGATACTATGTTTTATACTTTATACATATAGAATAGGCGGTGCAGAGTTTACATGTTCATACCATGCTTGCGTGGGTTTCCTCCGGGTACTCCGGTTTTACTTCCACAGTCCAAAAACATGTGCATTAGGTTGATTGCTGACTCTTAATTGCCCATAGGAGTGAATGTGTTTGTGTGTGTGTGATGGTTTGGCGACCTGTCGCCCTATGTGTGCTGGGATAGGCTCCAGCAGACCCCCGTGACTCAGAGTTCGGTAATAAGTGGGTATAAAAGATAAATGGATGAACATATAGAATATTCAATAATGAATTAAAATGGTTATAAACTGAAATACAGGGGCAGACTAATGACAAGACTAATGACTATAAGATTATAACTAATGACTACAAACTGACACCTTTTTATATTTTTACTTCAAATACATCCACATCGCTAGCATTTTTTTTGCGTTTTTAGAATTCTGTAATATAATTTTTAACCCCCAACCACCCGTTCAAAAAACAACAACCTTTAAAGTTTGTTAAAATTTGCCCACATGCTACTGGTTGGCCTTTATTTACCCTACAATGTAATGTCTTTTTCTCTGTTAAAATGCCCAAGCTGCCATACTGCCATAATGTTTTATTTCATTTAAACAATTAATACACATATTCTTTATCCCTTTATTGTCTTAAAGCGCATTCCAGGTTTAAAGTCCACTTTACTTACTTCCTTCATTTCTTCTTCAAGTGAAACATTTTCAGGTAGATAACAGCTTAATAGATGCTAAACCGCCAATTTCCCAAATGACCTGCAGGAATGATTATGCTGTCGTCTCTTCGCATGTTAATACAATCGATCGTGTGTATGGGTCCCTGGCTATTGCGTGCGTGTGTGTGTGTGTGTGTGTGTGCACTTACATGTGCCCATGACTCATAAGTGATGTGTGCTGGGAAAGTTGCACACACACACACACACACACAAACACACACACAGAGAGTGTGTGTGTGTGTGTACACTTACATGTGCCCATGACTCATAAGTGATGTGTGCTGGGAAAGTTGCACAAACACACACACACACACACACACACACACACACACACACAGAGCCACCTGTTTAATGACCACATCAATCTCCTACCCCTTCTACATTTATTCTGCAATGAGACAGATTTTAATGAATCTTTCTCTCTCTCTCTCTCTCTCTGTCTGTCTCTCTCTTTCTCTCTGACAACTTAGACTTCAAACAGCTATTGCTCACATCTGTCCTTTAAAACAAAATTCTGCACTGGCTCGTAACATATCCAGACAGCTTCTCTTTAGTCATAGTGTGTACAGATCCCAGCCAATTACTCACACTAGCATTACCGTAATGCCAGAAGTTTGCGTTGTGTCACCGGAGTCAGTTTCATACATTACAGAAGTGCTTTTTGTAACTGTAACAATAGTGGCATCAGAGTAAAGTTGAATCTGTCTGGAGACAAACGCCCAAGGGATTTTCAGTAGCACTCTGAGACATCCTGATTTTCCCTTTACTACATGTGTGTACAGGGTGTCTGGCTAAAGGGCAAAAAAGGACAGTGGATGTTTTTTTGATTTAGATTTCTTTCTCTTTCTTGGTTTTATCAACTGAAATCGATAAAATGCTGGAAAATATCAGCTGCCCTGTGAATGGTAAAGAGTTTATTTAATGTCCCATGTCAATCACATCAACCTGCCACACAGGATTATCTGTAATGTTATGTATGTGGAAAAGGGTTGATCGTATTATCGACCAATATTGAGTTTTTAGTGTCAGTACATTAATATTATAAAATACGATCCTACATTTACCCTAGTTACCGATATTGGATTAAAAAGTATTTCGTCTAAAAATCTTGCAGAGCTGTTAAAGCCTAACATGATTGTCAGAGTCATCAAATAATCGTAGTTCAAACGAAGCATCAAGTGGATTGTTTTAAGCTAATACTGGTCTGTGTGGTGTGGTTCAAACAAGTCGCGTTGTTCTGGATGCATTTTGGAATTCTTGTGCCCTCAAGAAACGACGGTCACTCAAGTGTTCGTGCTACATGGAGTAAAATTTTGTGCTGTCACTAGTGTAGACATTGAGAGTGCATTATTTAAAAGCTGATTGCCGCATATAATATGCTTGTCAAATGATGACCTATTGGCCGTTTGAAATTCAACTGTGGGTCATATTTGGCTTGCGGGACAGACAGACAATGGAAACCGATGGTGTAATGACTGTCATTTTACTTCCAAGCAAAGCAACATTTTTTTACTCCATCAATGTAACTAATATTAAACGATAAACTACATCTATGGTATCTAGCTCAAATAAGAGTTTTGATCAGTTAAACAGCTAAAAATAATATGGAATTACATTTAAAATTAACAGCGAAAACTTTGCTCCTTAGTGTGGCATAATATTTATAGTTAAGCAAAACTAGGTTGTAGCATTGTTTGCTGTTATTTGTTGAATTAAGTATACTAGTCAGATCCATTCAAGTGATATTATTGGTAAGAGCTGTTGTTTATCATTTTCTCCTCATGGTGCAGTGGTTAAATTGCGCACAATTTTCGGTGGTCTACTACACGTTCAAACCCTTGCACAGTGCGCACACACATTTTGTCATAGACAGCAGTTGACACTGATGATTAAAGGCAAGATTGACATACAAAAATAGAGCTGTGCCAACATGTCAGTGTGTGTAGAGAGTGCTTTCTTTGATTTCTTTCTATCTATAAAACTATCTGCTCAATACGTTTCGAGGTTAAGCACACAGTTGAGCTGGGGGTCATGCTGTCAATGTGTGTAAGAGGGCTTTGTAAGAAGTGAAGCTGTTACATGTTTTCCCATGCAAGAACAAAACTGTACCCCTGCGTTTAACTTGCACTTATGACACTGTGTGTGTGTGTGTTTAAACTATTTAAAGTTGCCAGATCAAACTGTAATTTAAGCAGAATATGAAATAGCGGTTAAATCTGTGTGTAATTTGTATCTCTTTAACTGATACTTGATATAATTTAAATAAAAGCAACTCTTTCTGACTGCGCTGCAGTGTAAATGCTTCAGATTCTTAAGGTTACACAAGGGTAAAATAAATGAAGGCCAAGCTGAAGCATGTCTCTACAGGACGTGTGGGGTGTGATGCAAAAGCTGTACTGGTTGAAGTTTGTATTTTTAGTAGTGTTATTGGTGAGACCATCTGCTTGGTGAGACCATCTGCTTACTAACTGCTTAACCCATCTTCTCTTTACTCCATAGAAATAGATATTCCATCCCTCCAGGATATCGCCATGACATGAACACGCAAATTGAATCAGTCCTTATGCGTTCTTATTGACTTTACAATTTTCACAATCATTTCAACATATATAGCAAATTTGACCAATCGTTGCATTTCAACATAGACCTTAAATTCAAATCTGCCATGAAATCAGCTATTTCAATCCAGAACAATCCCCAAAAAAGTGCATGTCTGAATGGACAGAATAAGATACGCACACAATATAAATGATTAACTATATATTCTGACCTGTCCAGGGAGTACTCTTGCTGTACTCTCGCTCTGTGTGTGCTGGGATAGGCTCCAACAGACCCACGTGACCCCGAGTTAAGGAATAAACAGGTATAGAAGATGAATAAATAAATGAATATATTCTTTATATATTTAAGGCAGTGGTGGCCCTATTGATAAAGTAGGTAATTTGTTGATCAGGAGACCAGGAAGACCTGGGTTCAAGCCCAACCATTGCCAAGTCCGCCATTGTCAGATCCTTAAGCAAGATTCTTGCTCCAGGGGTCTTTACCCCAGCCCTCCATGATGGGATATGCAAAGAAAGGAAATATTTCAGTTATATGTTCTACAGCATAATCATGTATGTCACAAAAAAATAGGAATGACATGTTTTGGTAATTAAATCAACCTTTTAGCACATTTGTGAAGCTTCTCGATTACAAGGTGCTGGGACTCGGTTCCAGCACAGCTGCCCAAACAGGTCCTGCTGCATTCTTTCCTAACACAAAGGAGTGGATTGTTGATCCTTAAACATCTTAAGGTGTGAAACTAACAGCCAGTTAAGGCTAAAGCTGGTGGGTGAAATCATTACATCATCAGGTGCTCTAACCAAGACATGAACAACAGTAAAATGACATCCTTTGCAGGTAGTTTAGAAATGTGTTTACTTAAAGATATATTGTGATAAAGTTATCAGTAAATCAATATTTGCTCAGCATAATTGCTCTAATGTTGTAATGGCTAATTTTATATTTACCAGAACCAAGAATATGTACATAATTGTTGAACCATTTTCTATTTTTTTACACATAAAAGCTTCATGTTGCTTTTTACCCAACATTAATTAGTTTATTAATTTCTAAAGTGGACTATTTCCAACATTACAAACATGGAGTTCCTATTAAAAGTTTTTGAAAATGTGACTGAAATAATCACAACCCTTTCATTTTTGTAGCCTTTATAAAAGCTACAAAATTTAAAAGTGAAGAAATAGCTTCCATTAAAAACAATAGATAATATGTCTTGGTATGGACACATAGGTCTGATTTTAGGGTTATATTCTGGTATAATTAGTAGTTAGATAGTTGGTCTTAGACCGGTCAGGTACCAGATATAGTGTTTTAACTGAAGGACCGACGCAAAAAGTGGTGCCTTAATGACTTTACCAACTAGTTACTACCACATTTCACATTTTCGCATTTATTACTTCCAAGTTTGATTCTCAGGCAAAGCGTTTTTTCTGTTTGCATGTGCTCCCCGTGCTTGTGTGGGTTTATTATGGGTATTCCGGTTTCAGACAGTCCAAAAACATGTACATTAGCTTGATTGGTGATTCTCAAATGCCCATAGACGGGAGTGTAAGTATGTGTGGTTGTTCGTCTATGTGTGCCCCTGTGATAGACTGGCGACCTGTCCAGGGTGTACCCCTGCATTTTGCCCTATGTCCGTTGGGATAGGCTTTCCTTGACCTAGAGTTAGGGAATAAGTTGGTTTAGAAGATGAAATGGTGAAATAGTTACCACAGGCATTGTGTGATAATTTTAATAATTGCATAAACTAGCATAATTAAAGAAAAAAAATTATTTATAATTATAGTTGAAATATAGTCGAAATAATTTTTCGTTCCAGCCCCATCTGTAACACTAAATTTGTCCTGTGCAGATGCTGAACCGTTGAGAACCGCTGTCTTAAGAAATTTTCTAAGCAATTGGAAGAAAAAGCTGTGGATATATCTAATAAAATATCAGCGGGTTAAAAAAACTGTGTTAAAACCAGCTTCGCTATGTAAAGCTGAAGAACTATAGGTGAGCAGCAGCTCTGGGACATGACACGAAAATAGTGACTCTATCAGATCTGTCAGGATGACACTTGGGATAAAATGGTGTCTCTTTAACACGAACGATACGCGTCTTCGGCATCAGATGACAAGAGCGATGCATTACAGAGATAAACCATTTCACTAAGTGACAGAAATGACTTCCCCATCTGCTTCACACAGCACCATCCATCCATGCATGTAACAGCCTGTTTCTCTCCCAGGACATGAGCTGATGCAGCTGTAGAATCCCAAACAGATGATTCTCTACTTTTCTCTATTTTTATTTTTTTGGGCAACGTCCTTGGTGATGTCACGCCAAACAGAATAAGAGGATTTGGAGAACAGTTATTTCGGGGATTGATTTGTTGGAGTGTGTTAAGCTCTCCAGACATGGAGTGTTTGATGCAATGCACAAAAGTTTTTACTGACGTTCAATGCATCAACCTGCTCTAATACGATATTGATCTTGTGTGTGTGTGAGACAGAGAGAGTGTGAGTGTGTTAAGAGTACGTGCTTTTTTGCCTTTTCCTGCTTTGACACATGTGAGAACCTACACTGAGTGAATACTGGCTTACGGTATGTACTCTGTCACTGAAAAAAAAAATTAATGACTGTGGCTTCCATCACATACAGTGGGATGGGAGGCACTATTGAAAACGCATAAGAAGAGGAACAATGACAGAAAAATGTTAAAGAAGAATGTGGCAACATTACAGAACAAAGCTTTCTTTCTCTTTTCCTTTCCTTCCCTTTCCTCCTACATTGGTGATGTAGCAGCTTCTGGACACTGCCAGTGCAAACATGAACCCGTTTGAAACGAGAGTCTTCCTTGGCAGAGCTCCTGCACCAGCCTGGCAAACCCCACTCCCTTCCATCTTCCTCCTCTTTGTGTGAAAGTGGTATTTGAACTTCCAGCCTGCTTATCCATATAAGTTGTACAAGAGGCTGCTGCATATTGATGATCTTTCCGTACCAGTTTCCTCTCACTCTTTCTTTCAGCATCTTCAGCAGGCGAAACAAAAGCGGCTTTACTGCAGCAGGAAGGACAATAACGAGTGAAAGCATAAGAGTGAGGTGTGAGATAACTGTTGGATCATATTGCAGATTTGTTCTTTACTTAAAGAGCAGGGAGTGGGGGAAATAAGATAAGATCTGAATACACACTTTTGTCATCTCTTCTTAGACATTACCCCACCCCCACACATGTACACATTGGTCAAGTAAACTGTGGTTAATGCAGATTGGGTATCGTGCATGCTCGGATGTGTGCAAGTCTTCATTATTAATATGGGGGGAAAAGTTTCTTACTTCCTGCTGGGTTCAGGTTCCAACAGCACACAAGTGTCTGCTCAAACCTGATACACCTGTACAACAAACACACACGCATACAGACAGACAGACCGACAGAAAGTCTGACCTGCTCTGGTGGACAGTCGAGATAACCGGGACTCATTCACACATTTATAAATGCTGACAGTACACTTCGCTTTTATTCTCCATTCTTTAGTTTCTTTTTCTTATGCTCTTATTTCATCCTTTTTCTTTTCTCTCTGCTAACCATGACATCATTTATGCTATGATTTTTTTTCTTTTTTTTACGCCCTTCTTTTTTTCCAATGTTGTTTGTCCATTTGCATTTCATTTATGCATTTATTTATTTATCTTCTGTACCAACTCATTTCCTAATAACAGCCGAAATAGCTCAGTTGGGAGCGCGTTAGACTGAAGATCTGAAGGTCCCTGGTTCGATCCTGCGTTTCGGCAGCCATGTTTAAGCAACAACGCGGTTCCACTTTATAGAAAGCAACATATTAATATGCGGGAAGGAGTGGCCTGGTGGTTAAGGTGTTGGACTGGTACCAGAAAGACAAAGGTTTGATTCCCAGCACCACCAAGCCAACACTGTGGGTTCCTGAGCAAGGCCCTTAACCCCCAATTGCTCAGTTGTAAGTCACTCTGGATAAGGGCATCTGCCAAATGCTGTAAATGTAATAGGCCAGGTACACATTGGACAGGTCTCCAGTCCATCACAGGGATCACACATAGACCACAATCACTCCCATAGGCAACCACACTTACCCCCATGGGCAATTTAGAATCACCAATTAAATTAATGTACATGTTGTCGGATTGTGGGAATAAACCGGAGTATCCAAAGTAAACCCACGTAAGCAGAGAAAGAACATGCAAACTCTTCACAGAAATACCTAAACCCAGGACCTTTTTGCTGTGAAGCAACTGTGCTAACCTCTACACCACCTTGCTTACTCTTAACCTTTTTCTTTCTCTTTTTCTTTATTTTTCTTTATTTTTTTGGCCTGCTTTCTTTGTTTTCTTTCTTTCTTTTTTTGTGGTCCCATTTGTTTTAAACACTAAACCGTCTCTGAAATTAAACGGTAGTAGAATGCATCTGTAGAAAGTATAGAATAGGAAATAGGAACAACAAAGTGGTATTACAAAGTGGTAATCACTATTATAGACTAGTGATTGTGTAGTGTTAATTAAGGCGTGACAGTTTACTCGTAGCAGGAAGTTGTTTAAGACATGCTTCAGCTTGCCCTGCGCTAATAGTGATTCAGAGCAACTCTGTTTTTTTTATATAGTCAGTTCATTAGTCAAAAATACCAAGCATTTGCCATGACTTAATATTGATAAAATATATTCCTACTAGTTTTTAATTATGTTTATGTATATATGAGAGATAATTTTGCCTTTGGTGTGCCTAGTTTGGGAAGTTGGTGTAAAGAGGCAGGTACAGCAGAGACAGATGAAGTTTATGTGTGTGTGATAGTCATTGCAAAGTGATTGCAAGAAATTTCATCTAGACCCTTTTAGAAAATCAGCTCAAAGGCAGTTTTATAGATTCTCCTGACAGTTCTGTTTAATCCATTCCTGTTTCTTCTAATCACAGGAAAGATGAAGAAATGGGCCGGAGTAATCAATAATCAGTAAAATAATTGTTATTCTCTCTTTGACTAATGAACAGTGAATGAAGTTGGGTTTATCAAAAAGAGAATAATGAGTGTGAGTGATTGTGTGTTTCAGTAAGCACGCTAGTATACGAAAAACAGAAACTAAAGCAAAAGTGGACTTTAGTCTAGGGCTGGGCCGATCAATGATATTGTATCAAACCATGATAAACTTCCACTGTTTCAATGTCCTCCTGGTGGGACACTGTGTGGTGAGATGTATGAGAAACATCATGTCTGAATACATTTTTGGAAATCCAGGATTCCTGGGTTTCAATGATGCAAGCCATTGTAAAGATACCATAAAATTAGGTACAATTACTGTCTTTGTCAGCTTGCTAATATCCAAACATACAGTATTCACATTCACATATAAAGCCATTGGTGGCTCAAATGATTGAGATGCTAATTTGTTTTTAGCATGTTTTTAAGATCCAATACCTCATTTCTGCTCTGAAGTCAGTGATTTAAGTTTATATATTGAAAATGCTTCTCGTTTTAATAATTGTTCATTAATAATACCCCCACTATATTATTTTGTTACACTTACAAGTGAAATTTACTGCAATTGAGCATGAAACCGAATGATCATGATAACAGGTTTTCCACAGCGTGCACTGTGGTAATGCAATTTGCACTAATTTTGACAAGTTTATTGCTAAAAAACACCACATCACATTTTAATTCTATAAAAACAGAAAAGTTAAACAATAATTACAACCCATAACAAACCCAAACCAGACTGGATTGTGGTTTGTTTGGGGGCATTTTTTTTGGGGGGGGGCATTCTTTGGTGTTGGCTACAAATATCTGATGGATGTTTTGGGGGGGGTTCTCCTCATGGCATAACATTATGATTATAAAAAGACATTAAAACATAAAGAAGCAGAAGAGTGTGTAAGACAGCAGGGCAAAATAAGAGCTGTATATGACCTTTAAAAAAAAAATTTTTCTTGGAACTCCCTATGACTCTTATCTCCTGACCACTCCTTGAGAATTACCATTAATCTCCTGCTCAGTCTGGTCTTCCCCGGTCGAAGCCTTCTCTTGTCATGAATCTTACTTTGGCTCAACTCCAGAAAGAAAGCAACTAAGTGATTCTTATTGCTGCTGCTCAGCCATTTCCCTGAAGATCTCACTGGCTGCCGGAAAGGACTCCTGGCATAATGTCATTAGCCTGGCTTTAAGCCTTCTCAGAAGCCTCCTTTGGGCATGAGCAGATCTGTGTTAGCAGTAATTGACAGATGTTAGAGGGTAGTAATTTACTGTGAAAGAGCTCCATGGCTAGAGGAAGTATGAGAGAAAGCCAAGTGCACAGTGAGAAGGCCAATCGAGATGGTACTCTGAATGATGCATTGCCGGAGGTGGATTGAATAAAAAACCCCAGGAAATTCTACTAAAGTAAGAGAAGAATAGAACATGAGCACCAGGAGATGACGTGGTATATCACATAGACATCACAAGCAGCAATTGTGATATACCTAAGCCACAGCAGATCTGAATTTTTCTGTTTCTAGCTCAACCAATAGATCAGTGACAGGATACATCCACAGGCACTATACGAACTGAACAAGCACTTACTTGACTATTATTGACCAAGCATTACCGACATGTTTTATTTTCTCTCTGGTCTTTAGAGAGTTATTGAACTGCTATGTGTTCAGTGTGTTAATCATCAGACACTTTGTTTTCATTACTATGCTGTGAATGTTTTTTTTCCCTAGATTTGATCACATTCAGATAGTATAATATGACTGTAGTGTATAAAACCCCCTAACCAATCTCTCAGATAATAAGTAATACTTAGGAGGTTTAAATTAGAAGAATGTTAACATCGTTACTTCAAGGAAAACCGGCCAAAGTGTTTCTTTTATTATGGCCCTATTGATTTGATTAAACCCCTATGCCTTTAGGCATTTATATCTCCTCTGTGCTACTTGATGAATTTAATAAATCCTCTGAAATTAAAAAATAGAACTATAAATGGCTGGTGAGCATGCTGAGTGAATGTTTCTTCTCAGCATTACACTGATCAGAATAATGCCCTTGTGAGAGTGGTCAGGGGTTGCCAAATGCTTCATTTTTTATTTTGTGAATCACAGCTCAAGGTGACCCTCAATGTTGGTTTATTAGCATGCATCCCATCAGTATGCCTCTCCTGATCCAGTCATCATTTCCCATCTGCTTTTGTAGCGCCTACCGGTGCTGATAATCATTCCTGGGATCGTCACCTTCTCCAACCCGACAATCAGCTCTTACAGAAAAGTTCTAGAGCAGTGACTGAAAGTCATCAAGAGTAAATAAGAGCCAGTTTTAATCTTGTGCGGCCAATTAGTTATTTTAAATTGATTTCTCAGCAAGATGTATGTTCGATCATAGTTTGATATTGATGGCCCACTATATTAAAGTTTGCAAGCTGCCAAATAAAATTGGAGTTAATTAGGATTATCTGTTAAAATGAGCTTTTTTTTTTGCATTTTATTATGGATTTTTTAAAAAAAAGAAACATGCTCAATGTTACTGCAATAGAAAGTAATAAGTCTAGAATTAGAAGGTTTTGGCTTCCAGCAGTGGAAATTGGCCTCTGAGTAAAGCCTCTAAATAACCCCCATGTCTAACTGCATGCTAACTACATGTCCAGCTATATACAAATTTGGTCATACATTCATACATCACACATCTACTTGTACATAGTGGCTCCACGGTTAAGACATTAGACGGCTAATTCTAGTTTTCATTCCCAGCACTAAGCTGCCAATGCTGGGCCTCTAAGCAAGGCCCTTAACCCTGAACTGCTCTGCTGGATTAAAGGGCATCTGAGAGGCCATTGCAAAATTATTATTAATAAAAAAATATAATGTAATAAAAACAAAAGTTGATTGTAGTATTAGTTCTCTATATATCCTCTATTTAAGCCAAAACCTTCTCTAAACGATAGATGAGCTGCTGGGGAGAAAATCTTTTTGACTGTTGAGGAGAAAGTTCCACCAACTTGTCATCATCTTTGAAAAGATGGAAGAGGCAGGAGTCACTGGTTGCAAGGTTATGGGAGTAGTGCGGATAAATCAAAATAGCCTATGTCACCCGCAAGTTTCACGATTTCATAAGACGCATAGGCTGAAACTTTTTATTGAAAAAAATAAATAAATAAATCCCTTTGTTAGTATTCCACGATGCTTCAGCTAATTTAGTTTTGATTATTTGGGCAAATATTTTTCATAGTTTCCTACCATAATATTTTACTGCTTTAAATAGTTATTAAAAATCAACTACATACAATGGAACATATCTAAAACATTCTACTTTTAAACCAATTACAAGTGTAAACGGCTTGCAGTTGATCCATAATCCATACGAAGCACAACCCACAATTCAGCTCTTGGTTCCTAGATTAATTGCAATTTTTTTAACTTACAGATTTTTTTTTTTAATTTTAGAAGGTTGCAGTATAAAAGGTAATGTTACTGCTGGATATTATTTCCTGTTAACTTGACCAGGGCATGTTAATCACTTATCAATGGCTAACTGAGGAGCAGAAAGCCTCCTGCATCATTTAAATATATGTATGCATTTTCAGGTCTCTGGTTAGTTTACACATTAACTGATTAGTAAATATTTTATTTAGGATTTTTTTAGTTGATTATTTATATCATTTTTGCTGAAACCAGAGTTGTCATTGGGTTCATTCATTCATTCACCCTCTATACCTGCTTATTTCCGAATCCAGGGTCACAGGGGTCTGCTGGAGCCTATCCCAGCGAACATAGGGCGAGAGGCAGGGCAAACTCCACACAGAAAGACCCTGTGCCCAAGATTCGCACCCAGGACCTTCTTGTGGTGAAGCAACCATGCTAACCACTGTTGATCCGGAAAATAATCCAATCCGTGCCTCAAAAACCATGATCTGTTCTGAACCATCAGTTTTGTGATCCGTTGCACTTCTACTGCGTGTGTTATTTTAAACCAGTTCTGTTCAATAGGGTCAAGGTCATTACAAATGGGTGGGTTAGAGGGGAGAGCCCTGTATTCTGTGTTTCTCTGTATTAATTATAAATATACATGGTGATTTAAAAAACCAGAATAGCATACAGAAGGTCAAATGCGAATAAGTGCCTTCCTATACTTAAAAGCATAAGCAGGTAGTCAAAACACTAATGTCATTTTATACATACATACATACAGACAGTCAGACAGATATATATAAATATAAATAAAAGTTCTATATGTTTGTGCATTAAATGAAGCACAATATAGGGTGCAAATAGTGTGCAGTGGTGCACATGCTTTAATCATTCTTTAGTTCTTTAAAAGGCCCTCAATCAATGTTTAGCGAGCCCTGGTTTATTGAAATGCATTAACTCTCAAGCCACCTCTATGAAAAAGTTAATCACTCCCCTCCTTATTTGAGATAAGATGAGCTAATTCTGACTTATTGAACTTTATTGAAGTGTTCTGTTTCAGGTATTCAGTGGTACAATTATTGGGTAAAACAAGAAACATACAGATACGTAAATGCACTTATTAGAGACTTAGCATTATAGTTTGCAGGTTAAAAGTATTTTTATATAAAACTATAAGTAATACAAAAACCTGCTCAACAAATGTTTAATAAATAAATGATAAATATATAATAAATAAATAATGAATAAATGATTATTTTATAAATAGATAAACATTTTAATTGTTTTTATTAAACCTTTTCAATACAAATTAAGTGTTTTTGGGGGGGGTTTACTTGATTGATAGCTTTTTTTGTGATAGTTACATCTCTTTTTATGCTTCTGTCCAATCATATTGCGAGTTTGGCAAGTAAAAAATTAGGATGAATAAAATGGTCAAATAAACTGGTAGCGCAGTGGTTAGGATGTTGGGCTGCTAATTGGAAGATCAGGCTTGATTCCCAGCACCACCAAGTTGCCACTACTGGGCCCCTGAGCAAGCCCCCAAACCCCCAAACTGCTCAGTTAAATAAATAGAATAATTGTTTTGTGTAGTTTGATTCATCTATTAGTCTGTTAATCAATAATACGGCAGTTATTTCAACTTATGCAATTTTTATTTTAATTGCAATTATTTATTCATTCACTGATTGTGCAAATTGCGCACAGAAAGACCCCTTGTCTGGGAATCGAACCAAGGCCCTTCTTGCTGTGAGGCGATTGTGCCAACGACTATGCCAACGTGCCACCCAGCTGCTATTATTTTACTGATTAATCATTAATCTTTGATAAAGTGTTCAGTGATTAGTAAAACTATGTATAATTGCACACAGAGAAAATAATTATAATATAATTGAAAATCAATCACTTTTTATATCCAAGAATTTTACTACTATTTATATTTTTTCAGAATTTTACTTTTTTGAATAATAAAAAATTTTAAATAGTAAATTGCTATTTAAAATAGTAATTTATTTTTAAATAGTAAATTTCTATTTACTTATTTAAAAGGATATCTCTTTGTTTATTGGTTTATTTTCTTTATTTAAAAAAATGATCAATTCCATAGTTTCACACTGGCGAGTTGATTCATAGTAAATAATCATATTATTATTCTGACTAAAAGAGACACTGTTTTTTTGTGTTTATTTCTGTTAAGATGCTTACTTTAAGGTAACTTAATAAACATATGACTCTGTGTACCATATAGGGTTCTGACTGTAAAGTGCAAGCATACTCATGGCTCAGATTAATCAGATAAATGTAACTTTCAGGCTAATCTAATAACATTTCAGGTATTTTATTATGTTAATAAATGTATGTGCTGTGGTCTAGAGAAGACTTCTTTGACACACAATGGTATTAGCAATAGGGGCAGCAGGTAGTTCAAAGGGTTAGGGATTTGAATTTTCAACTGAAAGATCAGAGTTCCAGCAGCATCAAGCTGCCACTGCTGGCTACCTGAGAAAAGCTCTCAGCCTGCTTTCTGCTCCAGGCGCATTGCAATATAACTGACCCTGTACTTTGACCTTAGAGGAAAGTGCAAGAAAACAAAGTCCTATGGTTTTATACCGGGTCGTTACCGCCTCCATCACAACGAGTTCAACACTCGGCTGCTTCAATGATGTTGAAGGACCACTCACTGTTGGGCTTTAATCTGTAATCAAAACAGGAACCACACACACACACACACACTTTCTTTCTTTCCGCCTTACACTTTTATTAGGACCAATCATTTCGTCAAACAGACCTAGTTTAAATTCTTTTAGCAGGATGTGGCTTAGATGGTTGGTAAATAATGCATCTGTTTCAATTGTCTATATGGTGCTTTATTTGGCTATTACCCTCAACCCTTTGAGTCTGGCTTCTGCTCAGCTGCGCTCTGTCGGCTCTTCTGTGGTGCTGCAGTGTGGCTGATTTATTAATGGTCCTCTTAGAATTATTGAACCAATGACTGGTGTTGTGTTGCTCATTACTATTATATCACAGTATTTGGAATACCGTTATATATTCACACACTATATCCACCGTCACACATTTGTATGTTGTTCCTCTCCAAACTAAGTTAACATCACTTACCATATAATGACACATGGCTGATGTGTTTAGGATAACTATTGCACACGATTGCAAGAGCTATCTATCTAGATGAGTGAACAGTGGCCTGGAATACTGTCATTGACTAATTGGGTTCTCCACTACCACTACCGTCAACAAAATTTCTTTATGCCATTTCTTTAATAGCCACAACTGTTCTAGGTTAAATTTCCAGGAAAGGGATTTTTCTGTGCAGAGTTTGCATGTTTTACTCATGCTTGTGTGGGTCTACTCCGGGTACTCTCGTTTCCTCTCTGTGTGTAAAAACATGTTACATTAGGTTGATTTGGTGATTGTAAATTGCCCATAGGGTTCTGGAATAGGTTCCAGCAGAACCCTGTGACCCAGAGTTAGGAAATAAGATGGTTTAGAAGATGAATCACTGAAAAGCAAATACACAGTGCCGTGTCTCTCAAATGTAGACATATGTGTGCTGTCAGGCAAGCCATACATATTCAAATAAACAAACCGACACACATGGGCTCATGCATAAATATCTGCAAGTCTTTGTGAACTGGGGTTTGGACAATAACTATGCTGTTCCAGTGGGACAGCTTTAATTGGTAAAATGTTTGACCATCTGTGGTTTGCAAGCATTTTGAATAAAGATAATAGAGCGAGAGGTGGAAGTAGGAATAAAGAGGATTATATGTGGAAGGATCTCTGAAGGGCTGGTAGCCTGGAAGAGGTACAGTGGATTGAATGCCCAGCCCTCTAGTGCACTTCTATACTTCTCCAATCATGATGCAATTCAGTTTATCATAACGAAATGTAAAGTTGAAAGTTATAATTAGGAAGATAAAAGATGGCGTCTACTATCTGCCAGCTTTAAATGGAGCCATGAGCAATGCTTTAGCTTGAAAAACACTAGCAAGTGCAAGTTTATAGGTATGCTTAAATCCTCAAGCTGGCACACATCTGCTTGATGTTAATGTCGATGGGCTTAAAAGACAGAAAATGTTTCCTTCAGCATGTTTTAACGGCTTAAAAACTGGAAAAAAGCCTGCGTAATTCCTCCTGCTTAAACGTCCCCAATCAACACTGATTCCAGGAAAGTGCATCAGAATGTCTCCAGGTGGCTTTGTTCTCTAATGTTAATGCAAGAGCGGTAAACTTGTCTCCGTGGCAGCCGTGCTAGCCATGCTGCTGATTGCCTCTCTGCTGGGAGAATTTGAGTGCAGGATGTTTGTGTTGTCTGAGTCTTGGCTACTAATCACATTACTATGCATATTTCTGCTAAGCCAAGTGCTACCGTAATAGACTGAGTGGTAAGAGCCAGACTCCTCAGCTCACCGATATGGCCTGCCTATAACAGCTAGGCGAAAGGGTGACACTTAAGGAGAAAATTCGAATACAGCTACATACGTGTGTGTGTGTGTTTAATAT
>JAOTQW010000038.1:12467563-12480339 GCA_026260075.1 Sisor rabdophorus | reverse complement strand
CCTGCCTCTCGCCCTATGTGCGCTGGGATAGGCTCCAGCAGACCTCCTTGACCCCGGATAAAGAAGATGAATGAATATATATAATAAATAAATTAATGTATCCTATTTTTTTTATGTAGCTTATCCTAATTAAACAAATTTTCCCTTTTCTCATTAAGGCACTATTTGCTTTCTAAAGACTGGTGTAAAGGAAGGACGGAATAAGGGTAAAAGTTTCTATGTTTGCACCGGGAGGGATGGGACTGCGTGCGAGTTCACAGTGCCTGCTGAGTAAGTTCTCTTTAACCCAGACTTGATTCATTGTTTAACGCTGGTGACTATGTAAGGTTGTGTGTGAATCCAAGTTTATTCTCATTTTTAGACTGCCGCCTTCTCACTGTCTCCGTCATGAAGAAGCACTGGTTGAACTTCAGGCGTTAAATCATAGTGAAGCGCAGGGCACTTACAGGTAACACATGGTATTGTGTGATGCTATACTTTAATATTTGAATCTTTTTACCATGATTTTTTGCCTCAACTTTAGGCTGTTGTATCGCTGCATAATAGGAAAAAAAGAGGGACAGAAGTGGTGTGGGAGTGTTCCATGGACAGAGGTGAAACTATTATTGGTATTATTATTAAAATAACACAATTCTTATTCATAACATTTTACACTTGGCATGCAGTTAACTATGTAAACCATAAACCAGGTAAAATTTGATCAGTTAATATCTTGTCAAACTTTGTATCAGACACCTACAGAGAGTCAAACTCAGTGGAAATGAGCCTTTAGAGCAGACATTCATACAATATTTAACAAAAGACTTTTTCCTATGGAATTCTATCTTCATCATGTGAAATCTGAAGTGTGTAAATACCTGTTTTTGTTTGATTTGTAGAGATCCACCACAAATAATCATCTATCAGAGAACCAGAAATTGACACCCATTCTGCCTTCAGTTAAAAATCCTTTCAAAGCCCCCAGCAAAACAGACAAAACCTCAGATTGGAAGAAGCTTCAAGAAGGAGAACTCAAGAAACCAAAGTCTGTCATAAGGGAGAAAGGAAACGATAAAGAAGTGATTTCGAACTCGGAAACAGAATCTGATGGTCAAACAAACCATTCTAGGGAAGAAAAAACAGCAGCATGTTCTGCACCATGTGAATCCTGGAGAGAGAAAAAACTTCCGCCTGGAATAAAAATAAAAAAGCAATCGAGCAACAAGGTCAAGCTATCTCACAGCAGTCCTGAGGAGGCTGCAGAAAAAACAGAAGCCACAGTAAGTTCCTTTAGTAGCAGTAAATGTCAAAGTGTAAATAAACAGTACACTGAAAAAGAGGACAAGACAAGTCACGAGGTAGGGACCCAGCAAAACCATGAACACAGTCCTCAACTAACTTCAAGTAAGACCTCAACTTCAAATACAGACACTGAGACAGGTGATATTTCTACAAATGCTCTGAAACAAGACAGCCAGGGTTCAACAGATGTTTCAGCTTCACTGAAGCCTGTTGGAAATAATGACCAGCAGAAAATGGTTAAATCCCCCTTTGGAGACTGGCGTGGTGATGATGATGATGATGATGATGATGATGTCCAGCTGGTGTCAGTTCAGCCAGGCTCTCAGTCAGCTTCTTCAGTTCCAGCTGCACCTTTGCAGAAAACTCTTACTTCTTTCCCAGGCTTCCGGCCTTTGTCAAAAGGCAAAAGTCAGGAAGAAGACCCGGCCGCACTCCACAACCAGCTTACAGCCCAGCTGAAACAAAAGAAGGTACTTTTAGTACTGTCCAATTCGTTTTCCTTGAGCTTTTCTTGATAATTTAAAAAACAATCTCCTCCAATTCTTTTTTTCCCATCTTTTTAAATTATTTTTTATGTGTCCAGGCTACTTTGTCGTCTGTCAATGTGTCAGCTCTGCCCGATAAAGGAGAAAGATTGAAAAGTCAAGTGAAGCAACTGGAAGAAGCTCTGGAGTCTTTAAACCTGACCAGTGTTGATCTTACAGGTAAGAGACTGGACTGAAATATGGAAACTGGTAGCTTGGTATAGGTTCACACTGTGAAGCCTATTGCTTAATTCTGTTTTGTTATTTTTTTTGTCTGATATTTTTTTCTGTATAGTTGTTCACATTGTAGTTTTAGTGTAAACTGATCATGGCCCTAAACTGACCCGGATGTCCAGAAGAATCAATTCAAAATATTACGAGATTTTAATTGAAGCATTTACATTTTCAGTCCTTTCATTCATAAGTTTCTGTGCAGCAGACATCAGCGATTTAATGAGCAGTCGATGAGGAGTAAAGGGCGGAGCCCCAAATATGTAATACGTTGAGGAACAGCAGATGCTACTTCAGTATGAAGGGCCAGAGGTTGTTATGACATGCATCGATCGAAAAGCTGCATGAATTCCAAGATGACTTTACTTTGAGGTCGCAATGCAAATTATCTGACCCATGTCACCAAATGTAATAGTGACATACTTCGGAAATTAAACAATCATTTTTAAGTGCTCTTGAAAAAAACACTGGTTGAGGTGTTGGAATGCTGATTGAAAAAACATAGTTTAAATCCCAAAACCACCATACTGTCACTGCTGAGCCCTTGAGCAAGTCTTTAAAAATGTTGGCATTTCCTCAAAACCCTTGGGAATTTATTGCATGCTTTGCCAATACTACTTGCCTAATATTCTCGGTTTTCCATACTGTTTAGTAGGGCTGCATGATATTTAAGAAAAATGCGATATGCAATAGCATGCCAAATAAAGCTGTACCCTAAGTGTGATACAATATTTTTTTTTAATTACAAAACCAACATAAGTTGCTTCAAATCCACCCCCCTCCTTGTTTGAATATTTTTCAGAGCTGATTTAAATTGGTTTGGTGATGACTGTGAAGAGTTGAAGCATTTCCCCTTTACGTTGTTAATCAAGATTAACATTACCTAGCACTTCAGTCTGCACGGATCATCACTTCAAACCCAAAAACTGTAAAATCTTTAAGGTGCTTCTTCGTTTTGGTACTAAATCAGCAGCTGTAGGTGCCTCCTGCTTATCAAGATCAGCTTGCTGATGGTAACATCAAAAAGTGTGTGGGACTGTATTTTTCAAGATTTGTGATACACTGTGTTTTGGTAGGTGGTCAGTGGAAATCCAATATGAATCTTTAGACTAAGTTGTAGAAAATTGTTTGGAGTGTTAAATGTTATTTCGTTTAGCAGCGTTTTTTATGACTGAATCATTAAATGTAGAGTAAATATGATCAAAACTTGCTTCTTTTTCTAGGCTCTCAAGCTGCAGCCATTGATGTAGGCCAGAATCCTAAACCCAGTCAAACTAATCCCTTTAACCGTGCAGGAGGAACTATTCTTCTAGCAGAGGCTCCAGTCCATTTTAATCCGAGCTCCTCTACTAGTTCACTGGGGCTCCAGCTCAGTCAGGGCTTCTCACAGATGTATGGAGGTAATTAAGTTCAAGCCTATTACTCCAACAGGCAGGTTGTATCCTGTAGCTGTTATTAGTAACTGCCGAATCTGTCCGTAGTAAATCCTCAGAACTCAGCATTCTATGGTGGTAGAATGACCGAAGGTAGACTGCTCGCCGTTCGCAATGCCACAACAGATGCCATTGACCACCTACACCACTCACTGGAGTCTTGCCCTTCTGCAGATATGGAGGCACCAGATCCCAAGGGAATAAAGGTTATAAAGAAATACTACACAAACTGGGAAAATTATTGCTCAAGTTAACATCAAGGACTATTATAGACAGGATCAAATCACAATAGGATTTTTAAAATTTCAGGTCCACTTGTTGCCACATCAGAAAAGAGCCCTGGCCTGGCTGCTGTGGAGAGAAACCCAAAAGCCCTGTGGGGGTATTCTTGGTAAAAACATCTTTGTTCCTAAAACGAATACAAGTTAATATGTAAAACGATACAATGAGCTTAAGAACAATGTTCATTAAATTGTGTGGCTGGACTGTAGCTGAATTAATGAATAAATTAATATAAAACATTATTAGCTCTTCTAAATTGAAAGTGCACACTAGATATTTCTCTGGTCATGGATATGTTTATCAGCAGGACATTTTTTTGTAAAATTGTTGTTTTATTACAAAACATTCATACAAAATGTCAGGTAACATTTACTTTTTCATTTATATTAATTCAGCGGACGATATGGGTCTGGGAAAGACCCTCACCATGATCGCTCTCATTCTGTCCCAGAAAAAGAAAGAAAAGAAAGACTCCCAGTTGGAAGGATGGATCTCCAAAACCGGTAAAAACTCATGCACGCTTACTGAAAACTGCTTGAAACCGTTATGCCTCTCATTTGCGTTTCCTAGCTTAGGGGTGCAAATGAGTGCATCTACTTGTGCCCTCAATTCACACTTTCTGTAAGTGCAGGTCCATGCACTTTATTTAGGATATTACTCAGAATTCATCTGTGATAATTCATTCATTCATCTTCTGTACCCGCTTATTCTAACTCTGAGCCACAGGGCTCTGCTAAAGCCTATCCCAGTGCACATAGGGCATAATATAACTTAACATCAATGTTAAGTTTAGGGTTTAGACATCAATGGCCGTGTTCTTTGTGGGGGTTTTTTAAGGAAGTAAATTTATACAGTGGGGCAAAAAAGTATTCGGTCAGCCACCAATTGTGCATGTTCTCCCACTTAAAAAAACCACAGAGGCCTGTAATTTTCATCATGGGTATATCTCAACTATGAGAGACAAAATAAGAAAAATCCAGAAAATCACGTCTGATAAATATTTTCTATAGGGTTGAGATCTGGCCAGGCCTCTCCATGACCTCGAAATGCTTGTTACCCGGGCAGGGTGTTTGGGATAATTGTCAGGCTGACGGACCAAGCCACGTTTAATTTTCAATGCCTCTGCTCGTGGAAAGAGGTTTTCACTTGAAATGGCCCCATTTATTCTTCCCTTCACATGGGTTAGTCGTCCTGGTCCCTTTGCAAAAAATCAGCCCTAAAACATGATGGTTGCACCCCCATGCTTCACAGTAGGTATGGTGTTTTTTGATGCAACGCAGCATTCTTTCGTCTCCAAACACGACGAATAGAGTTTTTAACCAAAAAGTAACATTTTGCTTTAATCTGACCATATGACATTCTCCCAATCCTCTTCTGGATCATCCAAATGCTCTCTAGCAAATGTCAGACGGGCCTGGACATGCACTGGCTTAAGCAGGGGGCACATCTGGCACTGAAGGATTTAAGGCGCTGGTGGCGTAGTGTGTTATTAATGGTAGCCTTTGTTACTTTGGTCTTAGCTGTCTGCAGGTCTTTCACTATCGTTCTTGTGATCGTTTTGACCATAATTGCTCCCACAGTTGATTTCTTCATACCAAGCTACTTACCTATTGTAGATTCAGTCTTTTCAACCTGGTGCAGGCCTGCAATTTTGTTTCTGGTGTCCTTTGACAGCTCTCTGGTCTTGGCCTTAGTGGAGTTTGGAGTGTGACTGAGGTTGTGGACTTGTGTCTTTTATACTACAAACAGGTCCAAACAGGTGCCATTAATTCAGGTAACGAGTGGAGGACAGGGGAGCCTCTTACAGAAAACGTTAGAGGTCAGTGAGAGCCAGAAATCTTGCTTGTTTGTAGATGACCAAATACCTATTTTCCACCATAATTTTCAAATAAATTCTTTAATAATCTATATTTTTCTGATTTTTTTTTTTATTTTGTCCACCATAGTATATCTATGATGACAATTACAGGCCTCTCCCAACTTTTTTGCCCCGGAACACGCTGTGTGTTCACTGCTTTACATTGTAGCAGAATTTTTCTTTAGTGATTTTAAATAAAATATATAATAAATATTTACAGGAAGTGTAAGGGGTGTACTCACTTTAGTCACATGCTGTACATATATTGGGCATTTTTAGCAGCATGGGTTGTACAGCATGACTACCAGCACCAACGTTTTCTTAGGGTAAGAAGTAAGGGCATTTTTAGGGTAAGAGGCAGGGGTACACCCTCGAAATGTTACACACTCTCTTTCACTCCTATGGGCAATTTAGAATCGCCAATCAACCTAATGTACATGTTTTTGGACTGTGAGAGAAAACTGGAGAACCCGGCTTAAACCCACAATAGTGTGGGGAGAACATGCAAACTCTGCACAGAAAGACTGGGACTCGAAAGTGGTTAGCAAGGTCACCTCACAGCAAAAAGCTCTGTGCCACTGTACTTGCCAAGTATTTCTAGAAAGATCTTGATTAGTTGGTTCAAGTGTGTTTGATTAGGGTTGAAGCTAAGCTCTGCAGGACACCTTCAGGACCGATATTGCACACCCCTAATCTAAGGAGTGTACTGACGATGTACCAATAAGATTTGGCACAAATAGACGAAATCTCAATGCTGCCTGTAAATGCACTTGTTCCCTTGCATACCAATCAACTACTAAAATTGCACACTTTGTTTAGTTGAAGATCTTTAATGGATGTAGTGTGGGTATTAGGACAGGGCCGAAGTGTATTGTGATTGTGCCTTCTGTTGTTTAACTATTTCTAACCTTGTGCATGCAAAAATGTTCTGTGATATCTAACGCTATCATCTAATATTTCATCTAGACTCTACTTTGGTGGTGTCCCAGGGTAACCTGATCATCTGCCCAGCCTCTCTGGTGCATCACTGGAAGAAAGAGATCGAGAGGCATGTGAAGAGTAGTCGCCTGAGTGTGTATCTCTACCATGGGCCTAACCGACAAAGGAGCGCAAGCGTGTAAGCCATACAAGCATACCTGCAGATTATCTATATTATAATTTGGTTAACTCTTTGCACTCTTTAGCTGTGTGGCTGCGTTACTTGCTGTATTTGCTGCTTTACTAGATTGGCTGAACATGATGTGGTGATCACCACATACAGCTTGGTTTCCAAAGAGATCCCAGTCCAGAAAGAGGATGCTGAAAAGCCCATTCAAGACTCTGAGTCTGTGGTATGATATTCTAAATGGATAGATTTCTGTCTCATTCTCAGCCTTTTTTAATTGTCTGTTTTAATTTTGTCCATTGTATGTATACAGCAAGAAAACTTGGTTGCATGAATTTACGGAATTTGGCACATGCCTTTATCTGGAGAAACTTTTATTTCCTTTATACAACTAAGCAACTGGGTTAGGGGCTTGCTCAGGGTCCCATCAGTGATTTACATTAACAGCGTTTAGCAGAGGCTAAAACATATATTAATTAAATAAGTGGTTAAATATCTGACTTTTATTTGTCAGATGAGTGTAATGAAATTGACCAATAGGAAAATCTATAGATTCTCAGTGGATCCATCAGTAAGCATTTAAAGTACAAATTTGCTCGTCTCTCTGTGCATAGGGTTCTGAGCTGCCTCCTCTCCTGCGTGTAGCTTGGGCTCGAGTAGTTCTCGACGAGGCCCACAACATCAAGAACCCCAAAGTGCAGACCTCCATGGCCGTGTGTAAGCTGCGGGCCAAAGCACGTTGGGCCGTCACTGGAACCCCCATCCAGAACAACCTGCTGGATATGTATTCCCTGCTGAGGTAAAACTTCACTCGATTCCTCTTTGAACAGTTTTCACTGCTTTTAATCATTGCATGCTTAAGTTTATTACATTTGCCGATACATTTTAAGATTTAAATATGTTTTAAGATTTCTGAGGTGCTCTCCTTTTGATGAATACAAGCTGTGGAAGGCGCAAGTAGATAATGGCTCTAAGAGAGGAGGAGAGAGACTCAATATTCTTACAAGGTCCCTACTGCTGCGTAGAACCAAGGATCAGCTGGACTCTACGGGCAAGCCTCTGGTGTGTATCAGAGGTTTCAAATACAGACCATAAACGACAGCATCACAAAGCGAAATAACAATGCTCTATGACTGTTTTAGCATTCATTCATTCATTTATCTTCTGTACCCACTTACTCCCTAACTCGGAGTCTTGAGGGTCTGCTGGTCACCTGTCCATTGCAGGGCCACACACATAGACATTGTGACTGTGCGGTGTGAAACTTCCCTTGATATTCTGCTCTGTGAATGCTTATGATGCATGCAAACGTCTTTACATTTGTGCTGCTCATTTTCAATGGGAAAGCAGGTTAAGTGAATAGTTTAGTTTACATACGAGTGAGTGTTATTTGGGCGGCGCAGTGGCTTAGTGGTTCATCAAGTGGCTTTACAGCAAAATGGTCCTGGGTTAGTTTTCCTGGCAAGGGGTCTTTCTGTCTTGAGTCTGAGCATGTACTCCCCACACTTGGTCCGGTTTACTCAGGGTACTCGGGTTTCCTTACACCATCTAAAGCCATGTTCATTAGGTTGGTTTGGTGATTCTAAATTGCCCATAGGAGTGTGTTTGTGTGGCCCTGTGATGGGCTGGTGTGTACCCTACCTGCCATTTGCCTTTAGAAAGTTGGGATAGCCTCAAGCACACCTCTATGACCCCAAATTAGGGAATATGTGGGCTTGAATAAATGAATTTTGAATAAATAGGTTTTATCCCCTCTCTTCTTTGATTGTTAGGTGTCTCTGCCTGAGAGGAGCTGTAAAGTTCACAGGGTAAAACTATCTGAGGAAGAACAGTCTGTGTACGATGTGGTGTTTGCACAGTCCAGGTACCGTGACACAGACAAGAACATTGCCTGTTATTAAACTCTACCTGTAGTATAGCATTAAGCTGAGTCTTGTCCTAGGTCCACCCTCCAGTCCTATCTAAAAAGGCACGAGGGAGGAAACAGTAAGGAAAAAGATGGCAGCAACCCCTTCGACAGAGGTTTGAGATGAGAATTTCTTTATCTTTTTATTTTATTCAAAATTGTCCATTTTAGGATTTTTTTAAATGTACGTTTCAGTTGCAAGGGAGTTTGGAATGTCTCAGCAAGATTCAGTGTCCTTCTCTCAACAATCTCAGGTGTCCAGCACTATCCACATCCTGTCCCTGCTACTGCGTCTTAGGCAGTGCTGCTGCCACCTGTCCCTGCTGAAGAAGGTCACTTTCTCTCTCTCTCTCTGTGTATATATATATATATATATATACACACACACACAAACAAACAAACAAACTGAGTTGACCTTTAACATGTATTTTATTGACTTTAAACACGTGGATGCTTTTATGCGTTTTTGGTTCAGACGTTTGATCAGACAGAGCTGCAGGGAGATGGGATTGCTCTTTCTCTAGAGGAGCAGCTGTGTGCTCTGTCTTTGTCTGAGTCCTCAGACTCTGACCCCAAAGCCACCGTTTCCCTCAATGGCAGCCGGTTCCGTGCTGAGATTTTTGATGAGAGCCAAGAAAGCACCAAGGTAAGATTTATTTTATTTTTCTTCCCATTTGGGGGGGCTGAAAGTATTACAAATAATTTTGTAAATATGTATTAACTATGCATTGACTGACTGACTCTGCATTGTGTGTGTGTGTGTGTGTGTGTGTGTGTGTGTGTGTGTGTATTTATATTAGATTTCGGCCATCTTTACAGAGTTAAAAGAGATCCGCAAGAAAAATCAGAAAAGGTTTGTTTAGTCTATATTTACTTTATAATTAACATATACTACATATAGGAAATGTTCATTGTGGTGTGTTGGCAGTGTGATTGTGTCCCAGTGGACAAGTATGCTGCACATAGTAGCTGTTCACTTGAGGAAACTGGATCTGCACTTTAGTGTTATAGATGGTACAGTCAACCCTAAGCGACGCATGGATCTGGTGGATGAATTTAACACAAACCCTAAAGGACCGCAGGTGTGTTTGTCTATTAAATTTCAAATTTACTTTATACCAGTATGTTATATTTAAGCATTTTAATATTTGATTAATGCTTTAGGTAATGCTTGTGTCCTTGTGTGCTGGAGGAGTGGGTATAAATCTGACTGGTGGAAATCATCTGTTTCTTATAGACATGCACTGGTAAGAATTTAGGCAAGCTTTACCAAACTCCTAAACCGCAGTGTTGAGAATTGGTGACTTGTGAGAATGTGGGTTCTATTTCCAGCGCCACTGAATATAAATATATAGAATACGGGTATCTCTAAAGGCTAAAATTTAGATGAGAATGAGTTTGGAACATACTTGCTGATAACCAGTTAATCAACCTATAGTGTTTAAATTAAATTTAATAAATTAATACATTTAAATAATACTCACCTTTATAACCAACCATCTGTTATAAAATAAGCCCTGAACCATTAGCATGTATATAATATAATATAAAATAATCAATGACCCCATAAAGTACCAGCAAGTGTGAAATTTGTTGTCAGTAAGCGACGTTTAGATTTTTCTTGCAATTATAGGCTGATAGTCTTTTAAAAGCTTTTCCGTGGAGTTGACTTGACTGCTAGCAGTCTGGATTTTTTAAAAAAAGCGTCTATTTACAGGAACCCTGCACTGGAAGACCAGGCCTGTGACAGAATCTACAGAGTGGGACAACACCGTGATGTCACCATTCACAGGTAGGTCTAATGCATTCAGTCTCCTTGTGACCTAGGACAGGCTTATTTATAGTACAATTAAAAACGGGTTGTACAGGAAATAGTCTTCAAACATTATCTAAATAAGCATACACAATAATTTTAGATGTTATTTTAGCATCTGTTGACATAAATTACATTTGTTGCTGTAAATCAATGTATCGTTAATTTACAGGTTTGTGTGTGAGGGCACAGTAGAGGACAAGATCTCCTCTTTGCAGGAGAAGAAGAAGGAGCTGGCACAGAAAGTCCTGTCTGGAACAGGGTCTTCATTTACCAAACTTTCTTTAGCAGACCTCAGGGTTATCTTTGGTGTGTAACATGTGACATGGCAACAATCATCAGTTCAGCCCTGGCAGAATGTCGGATGGTGTCTTGCACTTTATTCAATGCCTTATTCATATTTCACTTTGTTTTATTCATTTCTGAACTGTATCTGTATGACTTTAAATAAATATAACTGGGAGAAAAACTACTTTGGTTGTCAGCAATAATTTATAAGACTCTAAAACGCAAATACAACTAATGTCTTGATTTCAGAATCAAGTCGTGGATACGCGTGATTATTTCTTATGTTTAAACTGAATATTGACCATTAAATTAGACATTAAACCAATGTAATAACAATAAAAAATAAAACATCTGAAATTAACTTTAATTAGTTGGGAAGTGTGTAGCGCAGTGTTAGGATATTGGACTACTAAACAGAAGGTTACTACTATTGGTCCTCTGAGCAAGGCCTTTAACTCACAATTGCTCAGTTGTATAAATAAGGTAAATGTCACATGCTGTAAATGTTAACCATAATCAGAAATAAAAAATAAAAATGTCTTCAGTGGGAAGTGTTACTAGAAGAGTTGAGCTTAAAACGAAAGCTATACAGTAAATAATTTGTTTGAAGTTATGTTCAAGATTAGCAAATGTTAGATACCCGAAAAAGAAATATCAAAACCAAGTTATAATAGATTTTAGAATTGAGTCACACCAATATTCTTGTTTTCAAAACACATAGAACAGATTTTTTGGTTCAGATGCATATATTTAATTTGCCCATCCATATATGCATCTAGTAAAATTAGTTTGTTTGTGCATACAGTTTTTTCAAGAGGTTTCTATCTCTATGAAAAGAAGAATCAAGATTTTATGCCATTTTCTTCTATATTTCTTCTATATATGTTTTTTTATCACCAATCATTTGTTTAATACTTTGTTTATTTGTGGTATTTATTTACTTAAATTTTGGCACTAATGAATTTCATTAACTTTAAATCAACACTTTAAATTACATCTTAAATAGAAACCTTTATTAATTTGTTTCTTACAGCAATGTTTACCAGTGTAATCAGTGTAATTAGCTGACAGAAATGTATAAGATTCATTGCGTGCCTTATAGTCTGTATTTTGGACAAAGGTCAAAGTTTAATCATGTGAGTCAACTCTTCAACCTCCATACACTCCCACATATGATGTTCAAATAAGACACTGGTGTAAGAGCAGGGCAAGCAGTGATCTCTTCTTTTATGACAAAAAAGCATGTGATTACATAAACAAAGCAAAACTCCTCCCAGTATTTTATTTAA
Source organism: Sisor rabdophorus (assembly GCA_026260075.1). Taxonomy (NCBI): domain Eukaryota; kingdom Metazoa; phylum Chordata; class Actinopteri; order Siluriformes; family Sisoridae; genus Sisor; species Sisor rabdophorus. The sequence continues at coordinate 12,468,329 of JAOTQW010000038.1, read as the reverse complement.
CACAGACTAATTTGGATTCATTCATTCATCTATTCATCTTCTATACCCGCTTATTCCCTAACTCGGGGTCATGGGGGTCTGCTGGAGCCTATTCCAGCGCACATAGGGTGAATATGCAGGAGTTGGACACAGTTTATTTATCTGTAAAAGAAGACATTTGTTTGTATTGTAAAATTAGTAAATTGTACATTTATGGTATTTTAACAAAGATTTAAAAAACCTTAAATATATAGAAAGGTGGAAACAGGGATTTTGAAAAAGATTGATAAAATGATTATTTGCAGTGTTTGTTAGTTAGGGGTAAAACTGACGCAGCACTAAAAAAAATCTTTGTATCTGCTTTATATAACAGCCCAATCAGTTTAAAGTAGTCAAATTGTTGAAAAATGTATATTACAAGATTATCACATTTTAATGTAATTCCAAAAATATGTACATTCGGTTAATTCGTGACTCCAAATTACCCATAGGAGTGTGTGTGGTTGTTCGTCTAGGTGTGGCCCTGCAATAGACTGGTGATCTGACCAGGGTGTACCCCTGCCCTATGTGCGCTGGGATAGGCTCCAGGAGACCCCGTAAGCGGTAAACAAGATAAACAAAATGCATTTAGTTTTATTTATATTGCACTTAACAATAAACATTTTCAAAAAAGCTTTAAAGACCATAATTAAGATCAATTCATTCATTCACTCATCTTCTATACCAGCTTACCAGTGGTTAGCACCATCGCCTCACAACAAGAAGGTCCTGGGTTCGAATCCCGGGC
>JAOTQW010000038.1:12430631-12448546 GCA_026260075.1 Sisor rabdophorus | reverse complement strand
ATACATATACATAAGCTTATGTATAACTATAATTTTGTGGCTCAGTCATAGAAGTCTGTTTGTAAGCACAGAAAAATGAATGTGCATTTAGCATCTGGAAATTCATGCATTTATTCATTTATTTATTTATTCATCTCCTATACCAGCTTATTGCCTAATTCTGGTTCACGATGGTCTGCTGGAGCCTATCCCTGCTGCATAGGGTAAAATGCAGGGGTACACCCTGGACAGGCCACCAGTCCATCGCAGGGCCACACACAGACGCCCAACCACAAGTACTCACAAACACTCCCATTAGGAGTCACTAATCAACCAAATGTCCAAGTTTTTGGACCGTGGGAGGAAATCTGAAAACCCAGAGTAAACTCCACACAAAGACCCCTTGTACAGGAATTCAACCTGGGACCACTACCCCATCGCACAGCCCATCTGGAAAATGTGGTCTTCCAATATTGTTATTATTATATACAAGGGTTCTGGGTAAAGTTTGCATGTTCTTTCCACGCCTGTCTGGGCTTGGGGTACCTCATAAAGTTTAAACGCTGTGTGTGTGTATGATGGGCTCCAGCAGACCCCTGTGACCCTGAATTAGGGAAAATGCGGGCTAGAAGAAGGAGGATGGCTGGATGAATGAATGAATTGTAGACAGAAAAAGAAACCGTAAAGGTACATTTTATTCGGTTACGTTAAGCATAATGCCAAAGTGCGGTATCTATAAACAGGCTGTTGCCACTACATTCAGAGTAGGGCTGCATCCAAAATGCCATTTGACTTTGGTAGGTAGTAGATTTAAAATCGAGCGTACTGGCCAATTGTTATAGTATAATTCCAGACCGTGTTAAAAATGAAGACTCAGAGGCTCCGGAATTGCAGATGAGAGAGAATCATCAGATCTTGCTTTGAAATGCTGGATGTTCGAGTACTTTACACACCAGATGTTAAATAGAACCCAAGACTCAACCCAAGACTCGACCGAAGTACAGGTGGTTGGGAATGTTTGACGTAACTAACTGAACTAACTGACTTGAGAGATTGCAAACCTTTTAAGACTTAAAGTGCATTTTTAGATCTCTTTCTTGCCATGCATTTAAATAATAAATATCTAGTGTGACTTTAAACGCAGCAGCAGCAGCCTATTTAAGGCTCTTACTTAATCTGGCACACCTACATGTCACCTGGTGCAATGCTCTTCTCCACAGTGACGTAATCTCATTCTGTCTTACTGTTATATTCGCTTTTACTCGAGTCATATATGCCTTTAGATGTTGGTTTTCTGTCCCTATACATGAGGGCCAAAGCTGGCAGGTTTTTCCAGGTCACATGGTGCAAAATGTATTTGGTACAAGAGCTAGTTTACTGTTTATATAAAACGGTTTATATGTTCTGTCTATCTGGCAGGTTTTTAAGCTAAAGGCTGTTCAGCTGGCAGAGAAGCTGCTTCCTGCCTTCAATACCCCGACAGGCATCCCCTGGGCCATGGTCAACCTCAAAAGGTAGTGCTTACCTTTATTTATTAGTTAATGGCTTTCCACTTCAACCTGTCACTACACACCCAACTCTTTAGACAAGAACGCAAACATGCTGTTCTGAATTAGGATGTGCTAAATATACTGAATGTAAATGACTACCGATAACGAAAGGAATGGCTTGCTGGAGGCTTTGGGGGAGCAACTTCCGATTAATTTATAGCTACCTATCATTTACAGCTTCTGGTTACACATCTATCTTTATAGCCCAGGTCCAAAAATATTATTAGTACTTTCCTATTAAAACACATTACATTCTAAAAATTAGGTAATACATTTTGAAATAATAATGAAGTTGGTAGCTTAACGCTCAGCACATTTGCTAGAAATTTCTCACAGAGGATAGGGGTTGGGTTCTAGCCCTTTTTTCTGTGTGTGGAGTGTTGAAACATGTTTTCTTTGTGTACTCTGTGTCTGTGACTTTGGATTTTCTTTTTGCTAATATTTCTCAGACAAGGTAACATATTTCATAAGCCCCGTGTAAATATTAGCAAGGTGCCATACAGATGTCAGTTCACTGTTCTGTTGTCGCTCTGTTGAGCAAACATGTGGACGCCGCTGACGGAGAAAGATTATTAAATATTGTATCGCTATCTATCTGTCCTGTGTTTACAGAACGCCGAGCTCAACTGGCATGTTGGGTAATCCGCTAACATTTTTTTTAGTCACACCATATTGAACAGCACTATAAACGCCATGAGAAATATATTCAGAGCAAGTTATCCAACGATCCTTTTGATCAATATACAACTCTTTTTACAGATTCCGTTTCTTGACTTTTCCCTGTCAGCCCCATTGTACATTTTATGGAAGCAATGTCAGCCACCATTTTTTATTTAACATAGAAAATACACGATAAATGTAATCCTCGTACAGGTTATCCCATTTTCAAACATGTTTTGCAGTTTAATTTATCTTTTTACATATGCAAATAAATTATTTAGTTTATTTAGTTATTAGTTTCAATGAAATCAAATGAAATTTGTGATAGATAGCATCTGTATAGAATAAACATGAATGTACTAGTTAACGTTGTTTTAATCTTCTCTGTCTCAGTGGTGTGGGCCGTAACTGGGGCTGGGCTTCGGCTGGTAGCAGCATCTTGGCTGAGTTTGGAACGCTGCACATGGAGTTTGTGCACCTTACATATCTGACTGGGAACCCTGCCTATTATCAAAAGGTGTCAAAATGTGCAAAAAGGAATAAAAGTTTGTCCCCCTCACTGTTGTTTAAACGATACTATATGCTCTGATAATTGTTTCAGGTGATGCATATCAGGAAGCTGCTGGCTAAAATGGACAGACCTAATGGCCTCTATCCAAACTACCTGAACCCTCGCACAGGCCGCTGGGGCCAGCGTGAGTAACCGTCATTTCTTTGATAAATATAATACAGAGAAAAGCGAGAAGTTGCACTTTGGTGGCATTTTTTGTGGCATAATATACTGTAAAAAAAAAAAGGTAAACAACACAATGCAACTCCAAGTCAATCACACTTTTGTGAAATTAAACTGCCCACTTTGAAAGCAACACCGATTGACGATCAATTTTACATGCTGTTGTGTAAATGAAATAGACGACAGTTGGAAATTATAGCCAATCAGCAAGAGACCCTACTTTAAAGGTGTGGTCCTGCAGGTGGTGACCACAGACCACTTTTCAGTTCCTATCCTTTGCTGGCGGTGCTTTTACTCTATGGGAAACATGATATGGAGTCTACACCCCACACAAGTGGCTCGGGTAATGCAGCTCATCAAGGATGGCACATCAATGCGGGCTGTGGCAAGAAGGTTTGCTGGGTCTGTCGGCGTACTGTCCTTAGCATAGAGGCGCTACCAGGAGACAGGCCAGTACATCAGGAGACATTGAAAAGCAATAACCCAGCAGCAGGACTGCTACCTTCGCCTTTTTGCAAGGAGGAACAAGAGGTGCACTGCCAGAGCCCTTCAAAATGACCTCCAGCAGGCAGCAAATTTGCATGTGTCTGAACCGGTCAGAAACAGACTCCATGAGGTAGAGGTTGTGCTTATAGCTCAACACCATGCAGGACGTTTGGAATTTACCAGAGAGCGTCAAGATTGACTAATTTGCCACTGGCGCCCTATGCCCTCTGCCGTTTTTAAACTATCCTGGTATCCTGGTTGAAAGTCCATCAGCCGTGCTTCATTTTAACATGTATAGAAGATAAGTGGGCATAGCGTGTGTATTTTTTTGCTATATATACACATACATACAACTACTGGACTTGTTTTATGCCAGTAATAAAGGCACAGCCCTGTTATGTTCATCCATACAGAAGGCTTATAAAGTATCATCCTAACAGTTCAGCTGAAATGATAAACAATAGCAGGAAGTCACTGTTCTCTTCAGTGGAATAAAGGCAAGTGTTTTGAGGTGCAGAGTGCATATCTATGACATTTCAGAGGATCGTGTGTACTGGGATACCACAGGCTGTCAAAGTTTAAACAAGGTTTAGACCAACTTGATTTGAATAGACTGACAAACGTCCATTGTCTGGCAGTTGGATGAAATCCGAAAAGTCAGCAGCGTACAAGATTTGTACAATGAAGGTCTTGATTGTTTAATGGGCAAATAAAAAAAGAAGTACAATAGAACTAGAATTTTTACAGCCCTGTCTATCGATATGACATATAATAATGTGGCATAATAAAACCTTTTTTAACGGGTTGATTAGCTTGTGCAAAAAAACACTGCAATGTTGTGTTTTTTATTGTTTCTTTCCCTTCTTCTATACCTATTTATTTCCTAATTTGGAGGTCACTGGGATCTGCTGGAGACTATCCTAGCTCTCTGAAAGGCAGGAAGAGGGGTACACCTTAGACAGGTGGCCATTCGATCACAGGGCCACAAACACTTACTCCTATGGGCAATTTAGAATCACCAATCAACCCAACATACTTATTTTGTGTGAAATTTTGTGAGTGCCCGGAGTAAACCAACGCAAACACTGGGAGAACAAACGTCCCCTGTCCGAAACCCATGGTTTAAATTATTGGATAATATTTTTTAAAAATTTATTTATTTATCTTTTATACCAGTCTATTCTTAAACTCTGGGTCACGGGGATCTGCTGGAACCTATCCCAGCACACATAGGGCTAAATAAAAGCAGAGGTACACACTGGACAGGTGGCTAGTCCATCGCAGTAAATGTTTGTAACATTTTTTGGGGATTGGGGTATGGGATTTCATGTATTCAGAAAACAGAGAGAGAAAGAAAGGAAATCAGGGTGCAGCGAGTCAAAACATGATTGCCGAAAAAATGGCATGCAGAAATGATCATGGACAGCCTGTATTTCTTCCATTCATTTCCATTTGGTTTTAACAAATATTTTAATCAACACAAGATACAAGCCTGTAAAACATTAAAAAAAATCATGCCTGTGTTTCCCTTGCTTCTGGGCTTTTTGCTTAATTCTGTCTGTGAAAATCATTTCTCTACATGCACTTCATGAACAAGTGATTCTAAATTAGCTCCTGAAATAGATGCATCATGACCCTGTATGGAAGTGTTTAATTACTATGTGTGTGTTTGTGGGTTTATTCCCATCCACAGCTGATGCAAACTACAATTGAGAGGATGAACATCATTACAAAGCAGTAAACAAGCGCACATATTTTTCTTAGGAGGAACAATGCTTGCTCAAGGCCATCTTTTCCATCCCCATCTCCCACATACATGTGCCATACTCTCTTCTCTCTGACATTTATGCATTCTGAGCTTATTCAAATTTTTTCACTGTCCAAATGGCTTTTGTTCATGGGCAACATACAGAAATTATGTATTTACTAAGCTAACAATAAAATCTCCATTTCACTGTCCTGTTGTTGTTTTTTAATAATAAGGGGGTTGATTTATTCGACCATAAATTAACTACACAACTGAGTCTGTTTGCGCTTTGCATAAAGACATTAAGAAGCTGTTACAGTCCTATGCCATCACTGATGTGATTCACTCATACGCACACATTCCATTAGCGTGTTCCTCCGAGTCTGGAGTGCCCTTGCAGAGTGATAGGGTAATTGCAAATAAACATTCATGCTAATGCTCGGGTCTTAATGCGTTATACGTTATCTGTGGAGTAATTATGAACAGCTTTTTTTCCAGGTTTGGGCTTTGTGAAATTAGCTTAAGACCTCTGACCTCTGATAGATACCTCTGGCTTTCCATTAAATATTTAATCTATGTCAATATTGTTGCAAAGCTACTGTTTAAAGATATCGGTCATCAGAAGTTGTATACTAAATAATTTCTTTAGTAAAAAACCTAAGGCTAAGCTTGGTTTCCAATTTAGGCCACTTTGATCTGTTCATGTTCTAACTCTTTCCTTCCTAGTTACTGCTGAGAACCTTAGGTCGTCCCAATAAAACAGTGTTGCCTTCATATTGTTTCTGCGGTCTTTGATTTTAATTCGGAACATTTGTTTGTGTGCATCTTATCCTTACCAGTGTCACTCTCTCCACTATCTTTTAATCAGATCACACATCAGTAGGGGGCCTCGGAGACAGTTTTTATGAGTATCTCTTGAAGGCCTGGCTCATGTCCGATAAAACCGACACAGAGGCTCGCAAAACTTACGATGACGCTGTTGAGGTATGGGCCATTGCCAAAATGAGAAATGTTGGTGCTTTAACCTGGCCTCTTCTCATTCATCCTTCCTTGCTTTGTTCCACAAGGCTATTGAACGTCACCTCATCCGAAAGTCCAGCAGCGGCCTCACTTTTATTGGAGAGTGGAAGAACGGCCACCTGGAACGCAAGATGGGTCACCTGACCTGCTTTGCTGGGGGCATGTTTGCTCTAGGGGCAGATGGGTCACCAGGAGACAAGGCTGGCCACTACCTGCAGCTAGGAGCTGAGATTGCCCATACTTGCCACGAGAGCTACGATCGGACAGGTCAGTAGAAGATGCCCACCCATATCAGCATGTGATGAGCAATCGTCCACATTTTTTGTCACAGTTTGGCCTTTGGACCATATTCCTGTTTCAAAAATAAGTTAATGACTTTTTCTTGGGTTGATGGGTTGCTGAATTATGGTCCTACTATGTTTAATACTTAATTAATACTATTAATACTACTAAGTTTTCTTGTCGTTGATATTACTTCTGAAATAGTTAATTTAATCAGGCTGCCTGATGCATTTGTTGTTCCTTTCTGAAGTCAAAAGAAGAAATTAAATGTATAAAGATTCAATATCATATATTAGCAAAGTAAATGGTCATTACAAATCATATTTAAGCTTGGTTAATGTTAAACTAAACATGTGTTAGTACATTTATCATTTAGAAATCATTCACAGTTTTCCCGTAGGGGTCAGCTGGTATAATTGAATAATTATTTTGAACTGTATATTTTCTTAAACACTAAAATCACTAACAAACTTGGATTAATAAGTGCTTCAAGAACGCTTGCCTAATGAGTGTTAAGAAATGTTGCTTCACTGTTTTTTCTCTGTTTCTTTTTCGATTTTAGTCTCAGTTAGCTAAAGTAAAAGCATTATTAAACCTAGCAGTTTGGGAAACGCTGCCATCTATAGTTGAAGTCCGGGAAAACAGCATATAAATACCACATATAAATCCAGCCAAATGATGGTACTGTACTGTTTTAAGTATAAAGTATATAATTGTCCTCCTCGCATCCTTAACAAAAAAAACAACTTTACTTATTAAGCACTGTACTCAAAAACCATGTTTATATTTAAATTAATTCAAAGGGGCTTAAATTTTAGTTGTGTTTGCACCCAGGGGCATAAATTATATATATTGCGAAGGTTTTACTGCTTAATAGAAGTTAACTAGTTCAGCATTTCCCTAACAGGTCCTATGACTGAACAAAAAATTCAAGGCGGCATGTTTGTTTGCTAGAAACTGCTATAAAGTCGTGATCTGTTCTGCTGCAGCCTGAATGATCTATATTTGTCATCGTTTGCTTCTCTAGTTTTAAAGCTCGGACCAGAGGCTTTCAAGTTTGATAGTGGGCTGGAAGCAGTTGCTGTAAGGCAAAATGAGAAGTATTATATCCTGAGACCAGAGGTGATCGAGACTTACTGGTACATGTGGAGATTTACACACGACCCCAAATACAGGCAGTGGGGCTGGGAGGCAGCTCAGGTCAGTCCATACTTTCACTTCCTGCTTATGTAAATGATGGTTTGTATCCTGCTTGCTGGAAGCTAATTAAATATTTTTACCTTATTGTATTTCTGCTCTGGTTATTCCTTTCTAAGTGGCTAATTACCAGTTTCTTTCTCGATTTATAACCAGCATTGTGGTTTTTGTTAAAGGGAAAATCTATTTGCTAAGGTTGCTTTCAAAGTTCTCTCTCTTTCCCAGCTCTCAGTTTCCTCATCTCATCTCATCTCTGCTTTGCTAGAAAGTTTTATGTTCATTTTCAAGTCTACTAACACCGTGTCCTGTCGGAGCTGTTTATGTCCTTGCTTTCTCACCTCTACAGCCCGCCACCCCTCCTTCCCTCATCTTAAATTGTATAAGACAGCTTTAATGTAAGCCATAATTCAAAGAGCCAGGCTGGAATATTCTGGTGGCACATTGTAAACGATCGTACGCTACTAACATTTTAGGATGTACATGAAAGCTGGTTTGACATTGAATTCTACTTGGGTGAAGAAAAAGTGCGAAGTGTTGGACTGCAAACATCAGGTTTTGGTTCCCAGCAACTCTGATTGCTCAGATGTATAAAAAGTAATAATAATAATAAATGTAATTCACTCTGGATAACAGAGTTCGCCAGATGTTTTGAACAATGCCTGTTTAATTATGTAGTTTAACTGATTAACCAATCATGTGGCAGGGTTGAGGGCAAAATAAAAAAGCAGATACAGATACATACAAGCACTTGCGTTAATGTTCATATCGAACATTAAAAATGATTGTTGTGCATGTTGTTACAAAAACTTAGAATTGTCCTCAACTGTCCTTCAGGTTTGTCCCCTTGATAAATATTTTTTTCACATCATTTTGTTTAAACTAGAATTGGTTGTGTGTAAAATTCTCAGGGATCAGCAGTTTATACAGACATTCATGCCAAAGTGAGTCTCGGAGCTCATATACTCTATATATGATGTAAATAATAACTGAAGCCGTTGAACTGTAGCTGCAAAATGTATGCATTATGCTCCTGCCAGATGATAATCAGATTTTAAATAACAGCATGACTGTACAGGTTTTTCCAAGAAAGTGGACAGGTTGAAGGGTTGTCGCCCTTCTTGATTTCCAATCTTTTTGCCGTTTGTCACATTTAATGTTTTAGATCATCAAACAAATTTAAATATTAGTCAAAGATAACATGAACACGAAACGCAGAAGGTTTTTATTATTAAGCGAAAACAAAATCCAAAACTACATGGTTTGAGAGTGTGTGAGAGTGTTTGCCCCCTTAACCTTAAACTGTTTGGACCACCCTTAGCAACAACTAGTGCAATCAAGCGTTTGCGATAACTTGCAATGAGGCCTTACGGCGCTTTTGGTCTGCTCATCTTGGCAGAATTGTTGTAATTCAGCCACACTGGAGGGTTTTCAAGCATGAACCGCCTTTTTAAGGTCATGCCACAGCATCTCAGTAGGATTCAGGTCAGGACTTTGACTAGGCCACTCCAAAGTCTTCATTTTGTTTTTCTTCAGCTATTCATAGCTCAAGGTTACGAACAGATGGCCGGACAATCTCCTTTAGGATTTTTTGGTAGACAGCAGAATTCACTGTTCTATTTATCACAGCAGGTCCTTCAGGTCCTGAAGCAGCAAAACAGCCCCAGACCATCACACTTCCACCACCACTATATTTTACTGTTGGTATGATATTCTTTCTGAAATGCGGCGTTACCTATAACCCGGTCTCTTTCTTATGGTGGAGTCATGAACAGTGACCTTAACTGAGGCAATTAAGGTCGGTAATTCTTTAAATGTTGTTTTGGGGTCTTCTGTGACCTCTTGGGTGAGTCGTCGCCGCGCTCTTGTGGTAATTTTGGTCGTCCGACCACTTCTGGGATCTCCACTTTTCCATGTTTTCACCATTTGTGGATAATGGCTCTCAAAGTGGTTTGCTGGACTCACAAAGCTTTAGAATTGGCTTTATAACCTTTTTCAGACTGATCGATCTCCATTACTTTTTTTTCTTTATCTTTTTCTGAATTTCTTTGGCTCTCGGCATGATTTGAGGATCTAATGGTCTACTTAATTTTTTTAGGAAGGTCCTATTGAAGCGATTTCCTGATTGCAAACAAGTGTAGCAGTAATCAGGCCTGAGTGTGGCTAGAGAAATTGAATTCGGGTGTGATAACCACAGTTATGTTTTAACAGGGGGGCAAACACTTTCTCACACGGGGCCATGTAGTTTTGGATTTTGTTTTCCCCTAATAATGATAACCTTTATTTAAAAACTGTGTTTTGTGATAACTCATGTTATCTTTGACTAATATTTAAATTTGTTGGATAATCTGAAACGTTAAAGTGTGACAAACATGCAAAAAGATTGGAAATCAGGAAGGGGGACAACACTTTTCCACACCACTGTATCTCTTTAACACAATTGAGCAATTGGGGCTCAAGGGCCTTTTTCAGGGGCCCACATTGGCAACTTGGCAGTGCTGAGAATTCAACCCTGATCCGAATCTCAGTCCAACACAACAAGCACAGTTTATTGTAGACAATTTGTTAGAAAAGCTACAGTTAACTTTTACACACCAAAGAGACACATTTGTAAATTTACCACCGCTATGACCTATCAGCCAGCGCCTAGATTGCCTCTCAAACCCAAATTTTCTTAACATGAATCCCTTAGCATGTTATTGTGGTCTTGCATGCTAACTGGACAATTGTGAGCCTTAAGGTGTGCAGCTTTATTTGTTAAATCAAGTTAAATGCTATAGGCCCATGGAGCAGGAAGGGTTAGGGTTCTTGCTCAAGGACCCTAAGGTGGCGGTTATGGTTGTGGTGGGTCTTCCTTGGCGGTGGTTGGATCGAACCCAGGTCCTCCAGGTCTCAGCACCTTAATTATTTGAGCCACCACTACTCTTTAAGATCAGTACACTATCATAAAAAAAATCATGATAGTTACAGTACATTACAGAAGTGGGTAAACCCCTTGCATTTCTTTTAAATATTTTATCTTTTTATGTGAAAACACAAAAGAAATGAAATTCTGCTACCATGTAAAGTAGTGAATGTACAGCTTGCGTAACAGTGTCGATTTGCTGGATTATCGTAAAAATCAGCACACAGCCATTAATGTCTAAACATCTGGCAACAAAATTAAGGACCCCCTCTACCAGGAAATGCTCAAAATGACAGTATTTTGTATTATTCTTCAGCACTGCTTGAACCCTCTTGGACATGGAGTTCACCAGAGCTTGATAGGTTGCCACTGGAATCCTCTTCTTCTCCTCCATAATAACATCGCTGAGCTAGCGGGACTTGGAGACCTTGTTCTCCTTCACTTTCTGTTTAAGTATGCCGCACAGATGCTCAATAGGGTTTAGTCCTGGAGATATGCTTGGCCAGTCCATCACCTTTACCCTCAGCGTATTTAGCAAGGCAGTGGTTGTCATGGAGGTGTTTTTGGGGTTATGTTGGAATAATTCCCTGCGTTTCAGTCTCCAAAGGGAGGGGATCATGCTTTGCTTCAGTATGTCACAGTACATGTTGGCATTCATGGTTCCCTCATTAAAGTGTAGCTCCTCAGTGCCGGCAGCACTTATGCAGCCCCAGACCATGACACTCCCACCACCATGCTCGACTGTAGGCAAGACACACTTGTCTTTGTATTCCTAACCTGGTTTTTGCCACACATGGTTGGCACCATCTGAAACAAACAAGTTTATTTTGGTCTCATCTGACCACAGGACATGTCCCGGTAATTCTTCTCCTTAACCTGCTTGTCTTCAGCAAGATTCCTTCTTAGAGAATTCAGCAAGTAGAGGAGTATTCCTTCTGGGACGACAGCTATGCAGACCAATTTGATGCAGTTTGCAGCATATTGACAGACACCCGCCCCCTGTGCTGCAGATCAGTTTCAGGGTCTTGGCAATGTTCTTGTAGCCTAGGTCATCTTTATAAAAAATTCTTTTGTTCAGATCCTAAGAGACTTCTTCGCCATGAGGGCCCATGTTAAACTTCCATTGACCAGTATGAGAGGGTGAAAGAGAGAACACCAAATTTAACACACCTCATTCACACCTAAGACCTTCTAACGTTAACGCGTTTCATGACAACAGGGAGGAAAAATGGCTACTTTGACCCGATTTGGACATTTCCTCTTAGGGGTGTACTCACTTTTGTTGCCAGGGGTTTAGACATTAACGGCTGTGTTGAGGTTTTTTTTTTTTTTTTTGACAGGACAGCAAATTTACACTGTTACACAAGCTGTACAAGCTGTGTTTTCCCATAAAAAAAACAAATTAATATCTAGAGAAATGTAATGTTACTTCTGTGACACTGTAAATGTAGCGATATTTTTAAACAGCTGTAATATTCCTTTTTTTAAACATGTTTAATTTTCTTTAAAAGCTCTCTTACTCACACTTTCTTTCTGTATCTCTCACACGAGGCAAAAATGCCACCAACACACATTAATTTTAAAGCCTGCTTTAATCTTAATGCATACAATCTATTTCCTGTTCATACAAAAACGCAATTTTTGGTATCAGGAATGTTGTCCTGCTTTTTTCCTAACGCTGTAGGCTTCAGTTTCTAATATATAAGATCTATGAGCTGCAGATGTGCTGTTGCTTAAGCGGCTGTTTGCTAAACGGATTAGGTGAAAATGATCTTGGTCCAGATGCAATCCAGAGCCCTGTGAAATGAGTATGATAAAGCAGCTGTGTGATGCTGATGTTGTTACAGCTAAACAACAGCAGCATGGTGAGCTTCACCGACCATTAATAAGTTTGGCATTTTATAACTGCAAGGCGCTGCCAATAAAAAAGCAGATGAAAGTCGAATTAGGAAGAGGATGGTATATACACACACTATGCATAATTGTTGGAGACAAAATAAACATTTTGCTTTTCTGTAATTTATTATGATATGGAAAAAAAATGTCCCCAGATGATGCTAGTAGTTCTGTAGAGTTAAAATAATTGGTGTGATTTTGTGTAAAATATAATGCACATTAGAATAAATACAATAGAAGAAAGATTTAATTCAGACAGTGTTCTTCTGTTTTATTAAACTTTGGATTGTGAATTCACAAATTACGTTTTCTCAACTGTGATACCTTTAATTATATTGCAGATGTACATATTGCTATCCTAAATATATATATATATATTGTGCAGCCCTAAAACTATATTTTCTGTGCTGTTTTCTATCTATTCAGTTCTATAAAAAAATAGTGTAAAATCCTGTATTTCAGTTAAACATGAATCTCTCGATTTTTTGGTGCAGGCTATCGATAAATATTGCAGAGTCAGCGGGGGTTTCTCCGGGGTTAAAGATGTCTACTCCTCAAGCCCGACCTATGATGACGTGCAGCAGAGCTTCTTCTTGGCAGAGACTCTAAAGTATTTATTTGTTTCCTTAGTTTAGTCTTTTTTTTCAGTCTCACAGGCAAAAGTTTAAAAATGAATAACCTTAATGTAAAGTATGAAGTAAACTTTTTGACTCAGCTCTCAGCCTTATTGAACATTACTGCCACCTGCTGATAAAGCTGCATCAATGCAATTATGATGTTAAAGGTGTACCAAGTTCAGTATTCACAAGCAATTTTTTGTCTTTCGCTTTGCGCTTTAGGTATCTGTATCTGCTGTTCTCCGGTGACGATTTGCTGCCTTTAGAGAACTGGGTCTTTAACACAGAAGCTCATCCACTACCAGTGCTACACCTCGGCAACGTCACCCTGCCTGGCAGCTTGGCATAACAATAAAGGTGCATCAGCGAGTGTGGATGCTCAACTTCTCTTTCTCTGACAGATTGCAGGTACCGGCCTTCAGACGTTAAGTTCTTCAAGGGTCTTTTCCGCTCACCCACCTGGCCTCTGGGTTTTTACTGCCAAGTAAAGGGGACCTGGACACACTCGACGACTTTGTCTACTCATCTATGTGTCGCTTGTATTTTCTTTCCACTGTCAGGCACAGGGAGCTTAAGTGACTCATTCATTGGCTGCATGGCTCAGACGTTAGTGGAATTTGTAAGAACACTAAAGCTCAGCAAACAAGTCGGCAGCAGTCATGTATTACAGCAAATGTACAAACACAGACAATTTTTGGTTGATTTTTTTTTCTCTGTGAAAGTAGACAATTTTACATGGTTTATTGTTGTTGGGTTTTTTTATTGCTCAATCACAGCAGCAGGACAAATGGCCTTCTGAGCCAAACTGCCCCTACTATCTTCACCCCCCTGGCTACCCTTCCATATTCCTTCACACTGAACTCTGACCCCAACCTGAAGTTCTGGGAGACAGCAGCTGGATGATGTGTCCTCTGAAATCTCGCCCACTCTCCCTCTTTACGAGAATGCGGCCCAGAAGCACCCTGGGATCTCTGTTGCTTCTCTTGTACTGATACAATATGCGTGCGAGTGTGTGTGTCTGTGCACATTCTCGTGTTAGTCCGCTAATAGCCTTCAGCAAACTTTCTGGTCCATATTTATAGTCAAGTATGTTCTTGGTTCTCCATGGTTACTGGGTGACATAGCTAAAGTTTTGCACTCGATTGCAGCTCTTACAATATTAAGTGTTGCTTTCAACACAGTCACTGCACAGTTTATTCCAAACTGTTTTTGGGGTTGGGTTATGGGCGGGATGGGGTGGGGGGGGGGCCTGTCTAGCGGGACCTATTATTCAATTTTTCTTACAGTGAGCATGTAAGTATAACCCTCTTTTCCTTTAAGCACTCAACCAGGCTGAATTGTAAGGTTGTGTGTTTTGGCTCTTCTCCACGCTGCTTGACTGAATTAGTGTTGAATTTATGGTCTCTCACATGCATATTTAAATCTTTCATCCAACAAGAGAAAGAAAAACTGTATCTCTCTTGAATTATTGTTTTTCTCCCACTGATAAGTTTCTCCACTAAGAATACCAAACCTGTCAGTTAAGGCAGAGAAAAGGATTTCATTTTCAAAATGACAACTTTTGATAAACTGTTTCATGTTTTCTATCAATGCACAGAGAATATGCCAACCTCCCCATGATTAAGCCATTTTGTACTAGTTTTGCACCTAAAGCACGGGCACCCCCCCATTTAATTCATAATTATATATCACAACCCCACCCCCACTGAGTGCTGACTGATTTGTCTGCCGTTAAACTGATGAGACTGTGATGTTTAAAGGAGCCCCAGGTCTGAAGGTCACTCCTGCTTTACTCCATAATAAACAGAATTTAAAATTAGTTGCTTTTCAAACTGTTCACTGGAAAACAATATGCAGTGTTTCTAATAAGCATCACCGGCAAGCATTACCTGTGAAAGCATTTTTATTTCCACCCCTTTTATTCGCACACACACACCTTCTGTCTGGAAGCAGTGCAGTTGGCATCGCTTCACCTGTGCTCCAGGTGGCAGTAGCAACAGTGTGCTATAGTTCTTTATATGTTTTTTAGAGCCCATTTACCTATCCCATTACTGTCGGTTTTTTTTTTGGTTGTTGTTGGCGAGGGCTGCCCAAGCTAACTTGACCACTAGGTGGATTTGAGAGCTGTGTATCGTATTCTGTATTTTTACTGAACTGAGAGTACTGTAAATATGTTTAAAAATGTGACAGATTCAATAAAGATGTTACATAAAGTAAAGAGAAATAATATCAAACTGTATTCTTGCTAGATTTTCCTTGGTCTAAACAAAATTTTTTTTTCTATGGATGGTATATATTTACTAGCCATTTTCAATGAAATTTTCAAAACCAGCCCATCTCCAGACCCTGGTGTCACAAAACATTATCTAAAGCCCTTGATGATGTCTGTATAATATCAGCACCTCCTTCTGATAGAAAATGAAGTCGACCACTAATGTTGAGTTGTTTTTTTTTTTTTATGTCTTGTGTTTTAGTCTGTATTTTTTTTGTGCTTAACACCCTTTTCTCTTTAATACTGTTTGCTTTAACCTAACTCTTAAGACTGTACGGCAGGATGGTGGTGTGACTGTTAGCTCAGCTAAACGGGTTTAAACATGATTTGCTCCCATATGGAGTCTAATCTGACTGCTTTATTTGCTTCACATACTGCTAATAATATAATGACAAATATTTATCTAGCTAAAAGTTGCTCTGGGTGGAACAGGTGAACACACAAAGGTGAAGACGGTGTTAAGTAAAAAAAATTCAAAAACCACAGAAAATAATCTGCTCAGTCTGGTTGGATTGGCCACTCCTTGATGATCATCTTAAAGATGGGTTTATTCACTGATTAACATCTTTAAATATTTACCCATTCCTTACATTTTTAATTTTTTTTTGCTGTCCTAAATTTGCTGACCGGCTCACGATGTTCTCCACTATGTCTTTGTTTTAGCGTGTATAAATGTACAAATATAGTTTGAGGTAAAAGAACAAATTTGTTTGACTATTTAAAATTACTGCAGTATATGTTCTGTTTATCCAGGAAGCTGTTAGATAATTAGAGTATGGCTTAGGTGAGGTCCACGTGTCGGCGAACAACGTGAAGAGGGAAACAGAAAACTAAACACAGATAAGAAGGAAGTTTTGGCACACAAGGAGTGTACACAACAAAACTATGATAGTGTCACTGTGAACCAGGTGGGTCAATAACGCACTCCACATGTGAACAACACTGATCACAACAATTTTTCTACCATCTAGCTCACCTGCACTTTAACTCTATAAATGTATTGCTTGAAACTTTTATTTCCATTAGTATCTTGCTGTATGTTTTGTTTTGTCATTTCCTTGCATCATAATTAGTGGTTAGTGTTGTCACCTCACAGCAAGAAGGTCCCTGGTTCGTTTCCTGTTCGTTTTCTGGTTTACTCTAGAGGTGTGTGTGTTTTTGTGTGGCCCTGTGACGGACTGGTGACCTGTCCAAGGCTGTACCCTTCCAGCCTTTTGAGCTCGAAGAGCTGGGATAGGCTCCAGCAGATCCTTGTGCCCCAGAATCAGGAAATAAGTGGGCTAGAAGATAAATGAATAAGTGACATTGCTTAACAATCGTTTTTCTTTTCGACACCCTGTAATGAAAACCATAAGTCGTCTAGAAAACGGGTTTAATTTTTTTCTGATTGGACAAAAATGGTCCCAGACCTTCAAAGTAGGATCTGTTCTTCTTTAAGCTTGTAATTGTTAATTTAATCTTGTTCCTAGTGGGATTATTCTCTGTTCATATTGATATGAGTATGTGTGTGATAACTGTAGAATTATTTATTAGAATTAGAATTGTTTATTATAAAAGTGTTGCGACTCCCCTACTGACGTGTTTTCATTGTGTTCCATAGAAAACGTCTCCTGTTATGTACTGTCAGTTTCCTAATAAGTACCTTATTTTCCCCCCTCTGCTTTTAAAAGTGCCCCTTTTGCAGTGTGTCTCGATAAGCTGTACAGCGATGATGTTTCTGCTGAGGTCATGGGAAGAAAGGTTATGAATATGTCTCGATGACTCACAGGATGGAAAGAGGTGGGTGGGGGGGTGACATTTTGCATGGACATCTGCGAATGTAGTGGAGTGTTTAATGTGTTAATGGCCTGTGTGTTTGTGTGCGCGCGCATATGTCTCCTCTAGCATGTGTTTAATGTGTTAATGGTCGCTGCCCAGCCATCCGTGACATGGGCAGTGACTCACTTCCACTCTGTGACGAAGCCAGCTGCCGCAGGTGGTACAGCTTCTCCTGAGAACTGTAAAATCTCACCTTTGGAAAAACATCTTTTGTTTGTCACCACATCCTTCGGTGTTTTGTCCTTTTTGTCTATTTCTGTGTTGTAGCACTTTAAGTGAACATGAATTTGTCCTAATCATGAGATCTAAACATTAGCATTGATGCTGGAGGCTTGACTATAGATGAATGCTGATTTGCCTTATATGCTAATAATGATTAACTATTTATACTCATTTTAGTTTCCCCCTTTTTATGGCATCGAAGAAATCCTAGGTGTTAACTACATTCTACCGAATTCAGCCGTATTGCATTGTGTAAGTTAGGGCTGTGTATTGGCAAAAAAATGCAACTCGAGACTATCACGATAGATGGGTCACGATACATTATATCACAATATATAGCAAAACAATCAAATTGCAATACATTCCAAAATACAGCCAATACCTAGCCGGAGGTTCCTTATTTTTTCCGCCATAGTTGCCGCTGCGACAATGGCCTTATGTCAGCGACACCTACAGGAACGAAGGTTTTTAAATATTACCATAAATTACCATGGATGTAATTCAGTTTAAAATGCAATTGAAATATGTATTGAT
>JAOTQW010000038.1:12415531-12428270 GCA_026260075.1 Sisor rabdophorus | reverse complement strand
TGGACTTTTTCACAGATGTTCTCAAATGTTCCTCAAGCCCCTTTGCTCTTTGTCCGTTTCTGCACTGTCTGGTGTAATATTTGTACTTTTTTTGCACTGTTTGCACCCATGAGCTTTGTTGCAAAGACAATTTATTCTTTAGTCTTTGAGTCTGTTTTGTTCTTCTGTTATGTAGCTCAGCTGCACATTGTTTTTTGCAGCAGACAATAAGAGAAATGTTACCATCTTTTATATATGGTTCAAATGACGATAAAGCTCCTTGAACTTGTACTGATACATGGGGAAATTCACAGTGGATTCTGTGATGGTGAGCTGGCCAGGCCCTGTGGCAGCAAAGCATTCACAAATCAGTATTAATCAGTTCCACCTCTATGTTTCACAGTTGGTATGAGGTTCTTTTCCTGGAATGCTGTATTTGGTTTACGCCAAACATGTTCTCTGTTGTAGTGTCCAAATAATAAAATTTTAGACTCATCTGTCCAAAGAATATTATTCCAAAAGTCCTGATCTTTGTCAACATTTTCTTTGGCAAATTTTAGTCTTTTTCGTGTTTTTCCTGAGTTAGGCCTGGCTTAGTCCTGCTTGTAGTCTCTTTTAGATTGTAGAGTTATGTACTTTTACATCAACAGTAGCAGGAGCCTGCTGTATGTCCCGTGATGACACTTTGGAGTTTTGGGTGATTTTTTTTTTCACATCTTACGGTCTGCTCTCTGGGTGAACTTGCTTGGATGGCCAGACCTGGGCTTGTAGACTATTAAGCAGACAGTAAAATGCCTGATTTTAAAATTCTTTTACTGATTCTTAAGCTGCTACAATCTTCTATCTTAAGGCCTTGGACAACACTTCCAATCTCACCATGGTGTTCACGATCATTGCAACAGTCAAAAGCACACCAAATTAAATGTCTGGGGTTTGAGCCTTCTTCAAAATGCTGAATAAAAGTATGGTATTATCATGTGTACTTGATGTGATGTTATTGGGTGTGCTTTTTTAAAATACTTTTAAAAATGTATTTTCTTTAGTTTTAATTGGTTAGACAACTGGATCTCTATAGTGAACGTATATTAGTTGGAATGTGTTTTTTAAAAACGCTATCATAGGGCCGACTATTTTTTTCACATAAATGTGTATGGATGGCTGTATGGCTGTTTTGAAATATCTATTGTTAAATGGTCTGTTTTAATAAAATGAAATAGAATGTCATAGTCTAGTCTAGTGTAACATATAAAATATACATATATAAAACGCAGGGAAAAAAATTACATAATCAAATGAATGTTAGGAAATATTGGGGCACGCAGTGGCGTAGTGGTAAGCACTGTCGCCTCACAGCAAGAAGGTCCTGGGTTCGATTACAGAAAAAGGGGTCTTTGTGTGCTAAGTTTGTATGTTCTCCTAAGGGTTTCAGCTGGGTACTCCGGTTTTCTCCGACAGACCAAAAACATGTACATTACGTTGATTGGTGATTCTCCGATGGAATGGTGAGCTGTCCAGGGTGTACCCCTACCTCCTGCAGGAATAGGCTCCAGCAGACCCCAGTGAACCCAAGTTAGGGAATTAGAGAATAAAGAAGATTATGAATAAATTTTATTTTAAAAGGTTCTACCAAGAATGCAAAAAAATCATGGATAACCTTTTACTTTTGCCTGGATATTGAAAAGTACATAGGATAAATGAGCCCATGGGAGAGAAGACTTTATAGGTAAAAATAGCAGAAATCGGAAACACATCACTTTTTAAAGCCTAAAGTTTTTTTTTTAATTGATGTAAAAACATTGTACTTTGCGGTTAAATTGCACTCGCCAATTATCATCCAAGTATGTTGTGTGATGCATGTTAGGTGGTAAATGAACATGGCGGAAGTTCATCATTTATTATCTTCTGTACCCGCTTATTTAATAACAGCAAGAAGGTCATGGGTTTGATCTCTGGGTCTTTTTGTGCAGAGTGAAATTTCTCCCTGTACTTATGTGGGAGAAATTTCTCCCTGCCGTTCAGCCTAAGTGCGCTGGGATAGGCTCCAGCAACGATGATGAAGAAATGGTTAGGTGCAAAAAAAAAAAAATGCTCATAGCAATAAAGGCTATTCTTCTGATTATTGAGAAGGCTATGAATAATGTAGTATTATTATTTAAATATAAATTACAGCTGAGAATTTTTTTTTTTTTCACAACTATGCCTTTTGTACACCGTTTTCGCAGAAGCCTGTGTCCTGTATGGCCAAAAAAACCTTGCTGGTTGAACAAAAGTAAGACAAAATTGGCAGGAATATAAATTATTTCCGGCATGACTGTATTTTTATAACTTATCCCTGCTTTAAATTTCTACACAACTTGATCCTTGACCTATCTGGTAAGTTCCTTGGTCTCCATGATACTGGTTGCTCTCCAACAAACCACTGAGGCCTTCACGGAACAAGTGTATTTATACTGAGACAAAATGACACGTGGACTCATTAATTAGTTAGGTGACATCTGAAAGGCATCAATTGCACTGGATTTTATTTAGGGGTATCTGAGTACAGGGAGCTGGTCACAAATGCACACCACACATTTCAGATTTTAATTTGTTAGAATTTTTGAAAACCGTACATTATTTAGTTCACTTTACAATTATGTGCCACATTGGGTTGGTCTATTACACAAAATCTCAAAAAAAAAATAATTCAAGGGGAATTAATACTTTTTCAAGCCACTGTAAGTAGGCTGCGATCATAGACATTGAAAAGTATTTGTAGGATCAGAATCAGGTATATGATTGACCAATTATACCAAGCAAATGCTAAAGATCACAGAATTCAGCTGAATCACAGTTGTTAATACAAACGAATTTCCCAAACCTTTACTGTGTATTCATGTTTACGGTTTAGAAGGAATATTCCTTGTTGAGATCTGTTTTGTTGGAAGGGGGGGGTTTCCTTTTATCCTTAAACAGCTACATTTCTTTTTCCTCAGAGTTTCTCTTTGTATTTCCCTAATCAACAATATTGAGAAAAATTTTGCTTCAGATGAGGAACAGAAAAGGGACAGTTGCCTAATTATTTTTAAGTCCAAATGAAGAAATCACATTTAATAGATCTACTAATTGTGGTGAAAGGGATCGTCACACCTAATGTTCTGTGAGCTAACCACCCAATTAAAACTCATTATACAGCCACTTATTTAATGTGAGCCAGATCATAAACAGATTTCTTAACCTCTTGTTATTCATCAATCATATTCCTCATGCTGGATTTTTGCAACACAAATCCGCCATGGTTATTTCACAAATCATTATTTGTCTTTCATCGCTTGCATGTAATAGTTGCCGGTGTGTTCTGTAGGCCATATGTTGGAATCTCAGTTTTAGTAAACAGCCAATTTGATTAACGCCCAAGCAATGCATGAGTCACAACTTTAAAGAAGCTGAAGCTCATAATTACCCGAGTAGGTGCGGATGGCCGGTATTTACTAATAAGACCTTAGACATAATAGACTTCTATTCCTGTATTAGTTTTAAAAGTTTTAATCAGCTTCCTTTAGTAACCACTCCTGGTCGGGTTCACAGATTGATGCAAAAATATGCTCTGGGTAGGACAGTAGCCCATTTTCGCATATCTTAACACACTTATTTTATTAAATGTGCCCAGTCCACCTACCAAGCTGGTTTTTGTGGGTGGATAGTAACAAATTGCAATTGATCACCATCCATGCACACCTTAACATCGTTTCGCTGTAAGAAATCGACATTTGGTGTTGCCCAAATGGATAAGGATGGGTTTACTTTCTAGACCAGTTCCTTCCTGGTTTTTTCCCATTTAATCTCAGTGAGTTTGTCTTGCGCCAGTTACTACATTATTTGTGTAAAGCTGCTTAGGGACAATGTCACTGTCAAAATTTGCTATACAAATTCAAAGACCTTCTGGTTCGAAACTCCAGTAAGCAAAAATACAATACTCATCCACTGAAGCTGTTTGCCTGACGATTTGAAGATTATGGGTTCAATTTCCACTACCCAACCGAAACTCTTGGGTTCCTGAATAAGGCCCTTAATATGGTTAATTTTCATCTAGTTGAAAAAAAAAAAAAAAAAAAAAAAACCAAGTCAAATATTTTACATTGGAAGTCAAAAGTCATAAATGTAGTGTGTGTTGAACAAAAAGAGGAATATGGAATTTTTCAGCCTGTAACTATGACGTTGTTATTATGAAGTTTATTTATTATTTATCAAGAAGTTTACAGTGTGTCCCGAACAGATAAAAACGGGCTAGCAATTTTGGCCCTTCTAGAGATCAGATATCTGAGGCCCCCAAAATGTATGGGGACTTACAATGTTCCAAGCACCCTTAAAGGGGCAACCCTGTATATTAATTATAAACACTGCATTTAGATGAAAGTATTAATGAATTCATTAAGAAAATAATAAAAACCCTTTCGATGTTAGATTTTTGACTTACATTTCCAAAAATAAAGTTACCAGACCTGGCCTAGCCTAGCCCTCCTGTTCTTTGCCCTTGAGAAGGATAGGATAAAACCTAGTCGATGTATCCTTGAATAAGGAAATAAGCAAGTACCAAAGATAAATAAATGAATAGATGAATTCAAAGAAGGAAAATTGTCTATAAGGGCGGCGCGGTAGCGTAGTGGTTAGCACGGTCGCCTCGCAACAAGAAGGTCCTGGGTTCGAATACCAGGCTCAGGGTCTTTCTGTGCAGAGTTTGCATGTTCTCCCTGCGCTTGTTTGGTTTTCCTCCGAGTACAAAACCCACAGTCCAAAAACATGTGCATCAGGTTGATTGGTGACTCTAAATTACCCATAGGAGTGAGTGTGAGTGTGGCCCTGCAATAGATTGGTTACCTTTCCAGGGTGTATCGCCTGCCTCTCACCCTATGTGCACTTGGATAGGCTCCAGCAGACCCCCGTGACCCCGGAAAGTTTCGGAATAAGCGGGTATAGAAGATAGATGGATGGAAAATTGTCTATAATCTTTTAAAGATTAGTAAGTAATCACATTGAAAATGTACAAATAGAGGAATTTTAATATTTTTGCCAAGATAGAATTTATATCTAAATGATGAATTATTCTTTTATAAGTGAATCTGGATTTAGTTAAATCGACTAGTTAAGAAAAACAATTATATGATTGCAAAAGGAGAAAAATCTTAAGTTTAATAATGATGACCTTATTTTGATAATCGTAGGCGACAGAGTTTAAGGCCATGGCGATTTATTGCAAAACAGCTGATACCTGCTCAAACTAGAGAGACCTGGGCGGACGGTTACCTAGCAACGCAAAACTTGTTCAACCAATTACAGACATGCTAAACAAATATGGCATGGCACCTCTGGTTATACTTATATTATTGAGCTGTGGTCTTTATTCGTTTATTTTACCTTTTACAAAATATGCCTCATATCTTAATAGAAAATAAAAATATAGCCGTCGTTGAGATTTTTAACGTTAATTATGCAACGGCTATTGAAGGCGGTATTTTTTTTCTATTTTTACCCAGCAGGCTGTTCGGCCTATAAGAGCGCAAGGCAGCGCTGTGGAGTCAGAAGAGCTGAAATTTATTGCGGTACACAGAGTAAGCGCTTGCGTGGATGGCGGTGCAAAACTTTAGTTAACGTCGCTGTAGTTATTATAATTTTTTTTTTGTGTGTGTCTTCACCATTTCATTTCAACGCTTCGCGTGTATCCGGTTTTGACGGCTGGTTTTCAGTAAGTTTTATTCAGCCTTCGTTTCTTTATTTAACATGTTAAGTTTGTCTAACAACTAAACGGTAAGTTTTGTAACGTTATTAGTGGATATTTTTTTTCCTTATGCGCGTAATAACCGCACAAAGAAGGCGTTTTAATAGTGTTTTGTGTAGCCCGACATGTTAACACGACTCAAAGTTAATAAACGGTCAAAATGTTATTTTTTTTTAGCACCAAACGCTAACGCTTTCATGAGGCCGTCACGTGGTGTCCGTTTAAAGCCTTTCGACTCTGCTGTGTGTACAAAAGCTTACGATTCTATTAGTTCAGTTTATTATTATAATTATTATAGATAGATTTCGATTCTTTTCGTTTGTCAGTCGTAACGATGGAAAGCACGTTTGCACACGTGTCTGCGTCTAACGTGAAACGGGTTTAGAAAAGTTTCGTGTGGGTGAGATCATAATCTTTTTTTTCTTTTTTTTGGTGGTGGTGGTGGTGGAGTTGATTAGGGTGGAGGAGGGAGAGGGTCGAGCTTCTCTTGTCACTGCTCGGTTCCAAAGTTTACATGTTTATCTTCATGACCCAGCTGCTTTCACCATCACCGTTTCTCAAAGCGCCTTTTAGCAGCTGGATGATTATGTAACTTGAATCCTTTTGTCGATTCCCACGTTGGTCTTGTTGTAGTAAGTTGGGTATCCATCTAAAAATGTGGATCTAAATATTGTTTACAATACAAAATCATATTTATTCTAATCGAGCTACTGCATGTAGATAATCCTGGAATTTAGCCGTCCCGTTTTCTTCGTTTGAACGATTAGCAGGCTATATGACCTTGGATGTTAATTTCTTTTTAATTAAACAATCAACGCATTGGTTTTTTTTTTTAACATGAGTGTATCTTGTGTTATGCCCGTTAAAAAAACGACTATTACTTTATTGGACTCCCCCCCCCCCTTCAGAAAGGATTGGTTTGTCAAAATCTCACATAATTGGCATAATTAGAAGTACATGAACAGATGAATAGAGAATAAATCTGCTGTTTGCTGATCGTTGCTGATCATCTGCGTCAAGAGCAATATTTATCAATTTTTATATATTTATTTTGTTAAAATGTTTTTAAGCTTACCAAGTTAGCTGTATTTTTAGGATTCTATGTTGACTGTGAGCATAGAAATGGCAAGTGGCCTGTTCAACTGTTATCGGTTTACCAGTAAAGTAACAGGAATCCTGTTTGGTTTTGATGCATTTTGTCTTCCTTATTCAAACAGCGCTCAATTCAGTTTTGGTTACTGCAGCTTTGTATTATATATATATATATATATATATACATAAACACATACATATATAATCTCAATATGAGCTGTACCCACAATTTACAGAATGACACTAATCTGTCTGATGCATTTTCTTCTCTTATGCTTACCTACTAATGTAGAGAGAACCCAAACAATGGAAAAAATGGTTGAAGCCCCAGACAGCAACACAAGTGAGTCATACAGCAGCCTTACCTGGGAGCAGGTTAGCCGGCTGCACGAGGTGTTGAGTGAGCCGGTGCCGGTCCATGGCCGGGGCAACTTCCCTACACTGGAGGTGCGGTTGAAGGAGATTGTGCAGAAGGTCCGCAGACAACTCGAACAGAGTGGCATTGAAGTCAAAGACGTCCGTTTGAACGGCTCTACTGCCAGCCATGTTCTGGTGAAGGACATTGGCTGGAGCTACAAAGATCTGGATATTATCTTCCGAATCGATCTTCCCCAAGAGACTGATTTCCAACTCATCAAAGATGTGGTGCTGAGCACTTTGTTAGACTTCCTGCCTGAAGGGGTTAACAAGGAGAAGATCACACACATGACGCTGAAGGAGGCCTACGTGCAGAAACTCGTCAAAGTGTACACAGAACAAGACCGCTGGTCTCTAATCTCCCTGTCCAACAACAACGGACGCAATGTAGAGCTCAAATTTGTAGACTCTATCCGCAGGCAGTTTGAGTTTAGTGTTGACTCCTTCCAGATCATTTTGGATTCTCTGCTGTCCCATTATGACTCCCCAGAAACCACCATGTCTCAGCACTTCCACCCTACTGTGATGGGGGAGAGCATGTATGGGGACTTTGCCATAGCACTTGATCACCTCAGGAACAAGCTGATTGCCACCAAAAGGCCAGAGGAAATCCGTGGAGGTGGCTTGCTAAAATATTGTAACCTGCTGGTGAGAGACTTCAGGCCCACAGATAAGGAGG
The DNA here is from genome assembly GCA_026260075.1 of Sisor rabdophorus. Classification (NCBI taxonomy): domain Eukaryota; kingdom Metazoa; phylum Chordata; class Actinopteri; order Siluriformes; family Sisoridae; genus Sisor; species Sisor rabdophorus. Next base: position 12,420,348 of record JAOTQW010000038.1, on the reverse strand, counting down.
AGTTCAAAGCGTTGGAACGCTACATGTGCTCTCGCTTCTTTATTGATTTTCCTGACATTGGTGAGCAGCAGCGGAAACTAGAGGCCTACCTGCAGAGTCACTTTGTGGGTGAGGAGAAAAGCAAGTATGACTACCTCATGATCTTGCGACGGGTTGTGAACGAGAGCACAGTTTGCCTGATGGGACACGAGAGAAGGCAGACACTTAACCTCATCTCACTCACAGCTTTCCGTGTGCTCGCCGAACAGAATGTCATCCCAGATGCCTCTAATGTGACGTGTTACTACCAGCCAGCGCCTTATGTCCGAGACCTCAACTTCAGTAACTACTATGTGGCCTCTTGTAACCAGTCCATTCCAACATGGCTGCCATGTAACTAGGATTCTGAACTCTTGATGCTTTATTAATGAAGGAAAAAAAAACAAAACAACTGTTTGGCCGTGAGTGGTGTTTCCCTCTGTGGGCATAAAGGATATTTAAAAGGATCTGGGTCTGTTTGTTCCTTTAGTTTTCTCCTTTTTTTGGGGGAACTTGCAAAATTCTTATCTGCCAGTATGTTAAGACCTTACGATCCAAAGTAATATATATTTTTAGAGCTTGGATTATCTGTATCTGGAGCGTTCAAATGCTCCATTATTTTTGTTGCATTTGTCTTTAATCTGAGTCTTGGGTTTTTTTTTTTTGGTTTTTTTTTGGCGACCTAAAATGCTTACTGTGCCTTATCCTTACCTAACGTAGTACTTACTTTGTCTTGAAGGAAGGAAACGTTTTCTCACAGTTTGATGCTTCTTGTGATAACGTGTAAAAATTGTAGAAAAAAAAACACAAAATTGTTCTATAAAGATTTTGGGTGACAAAAAAAAGGATGTTCCAGTGTGCAATGAGAAGGGGATTCCCCCCCTCTTTTTTTTTTTTTTTTCTTTATTTTTTACAATGATGTGCTGCTAATATCCTTATCAGCTTTCAGCTTGAGCGTTTAACTTACTCAGCTAATCAAAGATGGAACTCCTAAATGGGTAAGGCGGGGACTGCAGTTTTCTATGGTTACAGATGCTGTAGGCAGAGTATCTCCTGGTAGTTAAAGTTCTATGTATGGCTGCACATTGCATACTACAATCACCTAGTAGATGGTGTGAGTTTCAGATTTCCAGCCAGATTAGGACAGCGGTGTCTTTCTTTTTCTTTTGAGGTTTGTAATAGTGCAGATCAATATTTCAGAAGCGTTAGTTTGATTTGACATGGGCAATGTGATGTCTGCTGGCTGACTGTTGAGGAGAGGGTTAAGACTTGCATGGAATTGGATTTGAAAGAGAGCGCGTGTGTAAGAGAGCATAACTGTGTGGGTGTCCCTTTCCTTAAAAGGATAAACTGTTGGGTGCCCGGTGCTCTTGAGTCTATAGTAATCCTTTGCAGGCTTCGCATCGCTTTGTAACATGACTCTGAACTGGTGTCACACCGCTCTAAAATTATCCGAAGAGGCACAGGACAGAATCTGTCCAAGCTGTAGGAAGGTGGGCAGGGTTTTTTGCTCAGATTGAACACCTTACACGTGCTTCTGCTGCTCTTGCTCTTTACGCAGATCCACGCTAAACCCTTTTGTGGTCACTAGAGCAGGCCCCCTTTCACCAAAAGATTACAGCAGCTCTCTGTAGATTCCAGTTAAGGATTTTAAACCCTTGCTATTGTTAGTGCTGCATACATGTAACATTAACACTGCACGTCAGGGTCTGGTTCTTTCGCTGCTTAGCACTAAAGTACGTCCGTGAAAAGCTGTTTATTCCTGAACAGTTGTTTTTCATAAGTTTAGTCTGCATCTGTGCACAGCTTTTTTTTTTTCCTCTCTTTCTCTTTCTTTCCCCCCTTACACGTATAGTCAGTCAGTAACCCGGAGAGCCATGCTTAGCCTCGTATCTGCTTGACGTACAGACTTTAGAGGGATTTGGGGAAAGAGGCGCTAGCCTCTGATGGTTGCATTTTGTGCCCAGGTTAGAATTGATTGAATTTAGGGATCATGGTTTTTATAATTAGGCCGTAATTCATTAGGTCATGGGTTTATAGACTGTCAGTTGAGGAGAAGAGCTATAATGTGGACGGATATTGGAGTATGTAAAGGATCTAGATTTGTGTCATGTGAAAAGTCTGCCCTTTTTGGTTCCTTTATACACCCTGTTTTTTTTCTGAGCCTAGTTGTCTAGTCATTCCAGTAAAGGAGCCTTGCAATCAGGTCAACACAGTTTTGGCATTAACCGGTTATTGCTAAACACCTAGCATGTTCACATTTATGAAAGCATGCAAGACATCTTGATTTCTCGAAACATACATAGAGCCCCTACCTTGCTGTGTACATATAAGCGCTAAAGAATGCTGTGTAATGCAGAAAATTCCTAGGCTGTCAAATAATGTACACCAAATCTTGATTTTTTTTTTTGTAACCTTTCTCATATATTTGCAGTTCTGAGTCCACCAAGCCAACTTGTGTATTTGGGGTTATTATGAAAGATTGCAAATCAGTGACTTTCCCAGGCCCTGACTTGACTCCTCAATGTTTTACTCTCAATTACATCTTTTGTAATCTGTCCAGATTAAGCATTCTGATCTGACGGATATCATCCCATTTACTAAAACCCCATACCCTGTTAAAGCTTGACATGTGTATTGGCTGGGCGTCTATTTAAAGCTCAATCTACAGAATGTGAAGTGTCTTTTTAAGAAGGTTGTATTTGAACTGCATAGATGTGTTACAGAAGTAATTTTTTATTTAATTTTTTTTCTCCAGCAATGAGTTTTCTGCTGCGTTGCCAGATGCCCCCCTCCCCTATTTAAACAGTCTCTTTACTGTCTGTGAACAAGGATGTTCGAGCTTTGCTAGTATTATTGCACTATGGCTCTGGAAGCATCAGTACCATGTGTTTTAATGTTTTCCTAGGAAATGACTTTTGTGATGGGATGTTTGCATAAAGTTGCTGATATGAAGGTTTTTTTTGGGGGGTGGGTGTCCTTCTCCCGTTGATAAGTTTTGGGCTATATTTGGTTCTGTGTTGTCTCTGTGCCAATTATCATTTAAAAAGAAACAAATCCCTTTTTTTGGGGGGGGGGTGTCTTGGTGTTTCTATCATTTTCTATTAATTTGAGCACTTTTTACCTCACCTAATTTTTTTTCCTTTGGATGCCATTAAACATCAGGAAAATGTGTATGGTGATGGGGAGGGGAATAAAAGTATTCAACCCCATCTTATTGTGACTTGTGTTTTATTAACAGATGTGAAGGGATGATTTGCTGTATCCATACATACACTCACATCAGGTAACAGAAATGCTTGGGTTTTTTTTGTTCTTAAATAATGATAGTGCTGGGGAAAAAAATTAGGATAAAATTAATTTAATATTGTTAAACGATCAAATAAACTTCAGGTTTATACTAAATATATTCTCTAAACTAGTGCTCAACTTCTTCTATGGCCTTACATTTAAAGCTACATTTTACATAACATGAATTATTTCATTTATTTTTATTGTAAAAATAGGTATAGTAGGACATCTTGGAACATGCTAAAGTGCTACCACAAAGTGTTTGTCTCTATCGTGCCAGCCAAAGTCACACCTTTTGAAACGCATGAACACAGACTGGACAAGCGATAATTAAAATGACTAACTGATCTCTATTCCAAACCTTCCTTATTTGGCTGATGGTGTGCTAATGCTGAAAAAACAATTACAGGAAATCTTAGTGACATAAACAGGTTTTATTTTTTTTAAATGGAAAAAACTGTGTTTGTATGTGTGGTTGAAAGCCAGAGGTTAGTCTGAATACCTCTTAATCCAAGTTTTTTATATCATGTTCTTTTTCCACTAAATCTGCTGATGGCAGGGGTTCACTTTGATATACCTCCAGCTAAAGTATTCTACACACCTGTGTGTGGTGGCGAGGGTGTGGACTGTCACCCATCACAGTCATGATGGTGGACATGTACATTGCAGTCAGGAAAAGAAGGAAAATAAATGCAAACTAAGCAGTTAAATGGCTCTTTCTAGAATATTACTGAAAGATAATTGAAGACAATAAAAGTGCCACACAGCAGAATGCGAGAGGGAGTCAGAGAGACACCGCCGAAACACTCCCTCTCTATGCAGTCTGCTGTTATCTGTTCACTTTCCTGCCTTTAGATTACATGCATGTTCTGTGTGATGGATCTTTGTGTGGTTAAGGTGTTGAATTGATCTCATAATTGAAGATGCTTGGAAAAGGTGCTAGTTTTTTATTTTGTAGTCATCAATAAACAAACTCGTAGAATTTATATTTTTTGCTACAGCTGTCAACAACTGGCTTCATTTATAACTTCTACATTTATATCTTTATAATCCTCTTTTTTAATTTCATTTGTATAGTGCTTCTTTTTTTTTACAATGGTTGGCTCAAAGCTGCATATTCAAAGATGTAGATAAAACTGGAGAATGAAGGAGTAGACATCAGTTCGTCCTTGAAGAGCAAGCTGGAGGCGACGATGGCAAAGAAAAACTCCCTAAGAGGTAGAAACCTTGAGAGGAACTCGATGAATATAATGGCCCTGTATCCCACTAGAATATCTCAGTCATTTTTCTTTCTATCTTTTATTTTTAACTTGTTTTTCAAAAGAATAAAAACAACATTCCCTGTCATATTCACAAAAATACAAAAAGTATACAAGATTTAAATATAATACCTGGCAACCTGTACTGATCTGAGCGGTCATAACCTTTAAACTTTTTATATATCAGTAAGGGACGGCGCGGTGGCACAGTGGTTAGCACCGTCGCCTCACAACAAGAAGGTCCTGGGT
>JAOTQW010000038.1:12387651-12397805 GCA_026260075.1 Sisor rabdophorus | reverse complement strand
AACTCCGCACAGAAAGACCCCAAGCCCGGGATTCGAAGCCAGGACCTTCTTGTTGTGAGGCGACCACAACAAAGCGAAGGAGATCAGTCAATACTAATGTCGTTTTTCGCCATATTTCACGCAGTGGCTAGTTCCTAAGTGCTAAATCAGATTCTTTGTATGTAAGGTTTTGTACATCCTTTCTCCCTGCTAAATTTCTTTTAAACATGAAATAGCTCTAAATAGCACATTTTTTATTGTTTCCACACCAGCAGTGACATGAATGTGGCACCAAAACATTAACATCACATAGCATCATGTATGACCTCACATGCTAAATTTCCAATTGGTTCATGAGATCAGCCAAGTTCATTGAATACAGATCGAGTCATAAATTGTGATTGTGATAGAATGACACCGTCATCGTTCAAAGCTTTCCTATCATTTAACATGTAGCATAAATGCTCATGAGGGCTCCCAAGATGATTTTGCTTACAATGTGTGCTAAACACAGAACAGCTGCTTGTATGAATCAGAAAGCTAAGACACTCAAGCTGCAACTACAAGTATAGACAGAAATACTTTGCCAAGCATGACATTTTAAAACAGGAACAAGGCTGTAGCATTACCTTGGAACGAAATGTGGGATGAACAAAGTAGAAAGCCCTCATATTCTTTTTAAATCTGAAAAGACACAGAAATGCATATTTGCTACATCAAAGATGAAACATGGGGTAAATCCTGCTGTACACAAAAGGATAACAGATGATATCAATAACGCTGGCTTTCTTACTCAATTTTTTTTGAGTCAAAATGCTTTGGCGCTGCTTTATAGCAAATAAGAATGTCAACGCTTTGATCAAAATCTGATGAAGAGAGCCCCCGTTTCCCATCACCTTTCCCACCAATTTTTTGGTGCTACAGCCATCCCTTTTAGCTGGTTACCTCAGCTTCCCTCTAGTGTCACTAGGCAACATGTGTTAGTGGTAGGCGGAAAACCCTACCACGCTCTCCAGAACAGTGCTCTTCATATTCACTCGATTAATCATGAGCTGGAGAAATTACAAAATCTGACAAAGTTTTAGAGATATGATTAAAGGGCCGCTAGAAGTACAATGCTATCCAGTCAAGTCAAATGGGTGCGTAAGACAGCATATATGAAATCTCAGATAGCTAGAAGGGTTTAGCAGCTTTAATAACCCTGAAAACTGAGAACCAACCACCAGGTAAACACATAGAAAAAAGGGGAAATTTTGATTTAACCGAACAAATACAACAGAAAATAAACAAATTAGAAAAAAATGACATAGTGCCAAAAAGTGACATGTTATTAGGACACTTAAAACCCCTGAAAGTTATGCAGCTTGCTGATATTCCCTCTCTGCAACATGGCTGAGTTTCCTCAACCGTAACACTTCTGTTTTTCATTTTTAAGGTATTAGTGCATTGAGTGCATCTGAAAACACAAGGAACACTTCATGAGCTCAGGCTAAGTCATAACTTCCTGTTACTGCTGAATCTTTAAACAGAAATCAAATATCAGGAAATCACAGAGCTTCGACTCTCACATGTTCCGCTGTGTCACATCAAATCGTAAAGATTAGCAAAATGAAATTCTACAGTCCAGCATTCACAATGTGTACTCGCATGGTGAGAGGCTGAGACCCAAACTATTCGCTGCTGGAGCCAATCGCTCCTTTCCAATTTTCCCTAAACTGTGCCAAAGAATGCTTATTGAATTTCTCTCTTCTGGGACTAATTGACATCCTCCTGGCTGCATTTAAAAATTTGGCTGACAGCAGGGCAGGGTGACAAAAAAGCAAACAGGATTAAAGAAGCTGGAGTCTCGAACATGTTACACGCTTCATCCAAGTACAGCACATAGACTGGGAAGGTCAGAATCCTCACTATAAATCAGGTGAAACACAAAACAGGCTTAGGAAGTGGAGATATGAAGTCTTTGGATCCCAAAATGTGGGGTGGTGGTGCAGCATAGGTTATATTTTTGAAGTTTGACAGAGCTGAGGCATGTTGGAAATGCTGAACACAAGTCAAATCCCATCAACAATTTAAAAAAAAGATAATAGATGTAACACATCTTACTTTATGTCAACAATGTCGTAGAGCGTCTTGAGAAAGGCAGTGTCTAGGTGATTATGTTCACCGGTGAGTGTGTGGAAATACACCATTACATATTCCTTTATGGTGATGTGGTCCAACACGTGGATAAAATATAACAAAGCCTAAATAAGAAAAGAGCGGGAGAGACCGAGAGAGAGAGAGAGAGAGAGAGAGATAGATACACTAAAACTCTACAAGTCACAATAATAAAAAATAAATAAATAAAATTTTATATAAATAATACCTTCTCCATATCAATGAGAGTTACTGGAATATTTCGGCCCACTACCACCATTACCGTTCTTCCACACATGTCAACACCTGTAAACATGGGGGAACAAATGTGAAAACAGTAGTGATGAGGACAGAAATAGTCACAATCATTAATTTTCTTACAGATTCTGTTTTAAGTAATGAAACTAAGGTTGCGCATTGGGTAAGGTGTTGTTTGATTCCAAACCCTGCTAAGTTGTCACTACTGGGCCCCTGAGTAAGACCCTTAACCCTCCAATTGCTTAGATGTATAAAAAGAATAATGCAAGTCCCTCTAAATATGAAAATGTTGCAAATGTAAATTCAAAGAACCAGTTCCAGCTTCTCTGTGCCTCCCTACACTTCATTTTCTGTTGATTTTCTTATTAATTCGGAAATAATAATTAGCCAATATTATACTTTAGAGATCAACAACTATACAACATACTGTGTTTTTCTGAAAGCATTTTTATTTAAAAACCTTTAATGTAATAAGTATTTACACTGTTTCTGCTACAGCTGTGCGTTTTCTACCTTGCAGGGTATCTCACCACATGCAGAGCTAACATTACCTAACCAGGGCAACTAAGAGATGATCGAAAACATCACCACAGCAACCATTACTTTGGTGTCTATTTCTGATCCAGAAATTGCAAAGTGAAAGAAATGGATGACAGAAAACCCTGCTGGTGTACTCAATGAGCTGAAACGAAGGCTTCCTGCCCAGTTAGCAAAACACATGCAGACCGAAGCTCCAGCACACACATGCACTAAGACACACAACGGGAAGTAAGAAAAAGTTAGTAAATATGTGAAGAGAATAAGAGAGAGAGAGAAACTGAATTTTAAAAAAGGATAGTGAAAGTCAGAGAGAAACAGAGAGTATAAACAACACAAGTATTTGTTTATTAATCCCACATTTCTGGAACGTAATGATAGCTTTACTCTGAATCTCACACTCCCTTTTTCCCTCTCTCGAAAGACACACACACACACAGACGTATAATAAACAAATTGATTAAAAGCTAAAACAGACCGGTTTGATATAAAGCCTTTAGTGCTGCTATGTCAGAGAGGTCTTCTGCACGCGCTCTGCACAGCCATCGGTTATAACTATAAAACAACAGGATAGAATTACCCTCATTCACAAGAAAAAAAGATATCGATGTTTAAAATAATGCTCTCACCCTGATACACAATCCCACTGATAACAGTGAAATAAAAATCTTACGAGTTCACTTTCCTTAAGAATTTTGTGTGTTCTGATGATCATTCGTACTTTCTCTGCTGCTGTTTCTGTTGGGCAGCTTCCGATAGCTGGCCCTGAAGAATGAGTCTTCGCTGCTTATCCACATCTCCTTCCATTTTGGCAAAGGCATGATTACCCACCAGCATCAAGTCTGAGTTTTCAGACTCATCCTCAGAGCCTTCTGAAACACACACACACACACACCTCATTTCATCTTAACCACCACCTCAAAGTCCTAGATGAGAGGTGTGAAACTCGATAATTCACTTTCATGAACTTGGCTTCCAGAGGCATACTGGTGTTGTGGTTAGCACGGACGCCTTCCAGCCAGAAGGTCCTGGGTTCCATTCCTGGGCAAGAGGGTCTTTCTGTGTGGAGCTTGCATGTTCTCTCTGGGCTTACGTGGGTTTACTCTGGGTATCTGGTTTTCTCTGACAGTCTAAAAACATGTTCATTTGGATGAGCGGTAACTCCAAATTGTTCATAGGATTGAGTGTGAGTGAGTTAGTCTATGTGTGGCCCTGCGATGGACTGTCGATCTGTCCAGTGTGTACCCCTACCTTTTGTTGTGTTGCTTCCAGTTAGGGAAAAAGCAAGTATAGAAGATGAATGAATGAATGAACTTCAGGAAGCAAGCAGCTCCACTGTAACATCAGAACAGACTTCATGAAGATTAGCTCAAATCTCATCTGACTAACTAAGTCTAAGTTTTTTTTTGAAAACCTTTAGAAAAACAGGACTGACTTCTTTTTGTGACAAGTAAAGAAAACATAACTGAGATGAAATCTGGCCTAAATTTGATGCAGATGTATTTGAAAGTTATTTTTGGCTTGATCAAACTGAATAAAGAAACTTAGATTTTGGTTTTTGGATAACAGCATCACATGAAGGTTTTTAGACAATTTGGAGCAAAATCTTAACTTCTTTGAAGAGTGAAACCTTTAAAAACAGGTTAGAAAGAAAAAAAGCGAGAGAGAATGAGATAGGAAGAATGCGAAAGAGCAATATAGAGAGTAGTGAGAGATTTTTTTTTCCAGTTCATTAATTTTTTAATAAAAAATTCTTTCATCCTCTATACCCGCTTATTCCCTAACTCGGGTCACAGTGGTCTGCTGGAGCCTATCCCAGTGGCTCATAGGGTGATAGGCATGGACCAGCCAACACAAGGTCACACATAGACAAACAATCAAACACACTCAATCTTATAGGCAATCATCCAAATGTACAAGTTTTTGGACTGTGGGAATACAAGTAAACACAGTACAAGCAAACTCTGCACAGAATGACCCTTTGCCTGGGAATCGAATCCTGGACCTTCTTGCTGTGAGGCAACGGTGCTAACCACTACACCACCGCTCCAACCTAATACCAAGAATAAAACACTGAAAGATAAAATCAACATTAAAAGACAGTGAAAAACATTTTCTTTCTGTGAACTCAACTTACAATATTCTGTAACAACAGGGTTTCATCAGTAAAACCAAAAACACTTCTCTATGGGGTTACTATCTTCCCACTCAGCTTTTTTTTAATTTAAAACCTTGGAACAGGCTCTACAGAGCAGCTTTCCCACACTGTCTCAAAATTTCTCTCTCCATCACCCTGCCACTCCAGGAGGGGACCTTCACACAAGTCCAGGTCAGGGGCAATGTCCAGCTGGGGAAATGGAACTTCCTCTGACAGACTGATGTCAGTTTTGTAGTATTCAATCAGCTGAACATGCTTCTCTAATTAAAAAAAAAACCTCCAGCTTTGGAGAAACACACAGGGACCATCCTAAACATGCTGCCGGTCCACTGCCTGTGACAGGCGCTCCCTGCGATGGCTACCAGCCCCCGTGGTACACAATTCCTGATAAGATTAGGACACCGGACAGTGCAGAAGTGGTCACACACCAATGTTCATCCACCCGCCATATACCAGCAGCTCCTCCAGTAGCAAGTGTAGTGTTCTGCAGCCCTTTCTTTCAATTTTAAAAAAGTTTAAGAAATTCCAAAAAGTCAAAAAACTGCAATTTAAAAACGTCCAGTGTTTTGGTGTGCTTTAAAAACTAAATTCTGTCCAGACCCAGGCACACAGTAGGTCTGTTCATTCATTCAGTCATCTTCTATACCCGCTTATCGCCTAATTCAAGGTTATGGGGTCTGCTGAAGCCTATCCCAGAGCACATAGGTCGAGAGGCAGGGGTACTCCCTAGACAACCACACAAACTCACATTCACTCCTATGGGCAATTTAGAGTCATCAATCAACCTAATGTACATGTTTTTGGAACCGGAGTACCTGGAGGAAACTCATGTAAGCTCTGGAAGAAAATGCTAACTCCACACCAAAAGATGCCAAACCCAGGAATTGAACCCAGTACTCTCTTGTTGTGAGGCATTTAGTCCGTTTTCTCCTGGATAATAAGCAACATAACCTTCGGCATTTTTGAGAGCAGGTTGCCCTCAGTGCACAGTAGTGTCACTGGGCACCAGTTCTGAAGAAACGTCAGGGCTCCCTTTTTTGCCAGCAGGGTTAGGATGGCATTCCTGTAGCTCAATAAAAGCTGACCACTGTTCAGATTCTCCTGGAGGACTTTTAGCATGTCATGTCCTAGAAATGCTCAAAAAGCTTTGTAGAACTTAACCAGGAGACCAACAATGCCTAGCCCATGCCTATTCTGCAAGCATTATCTCCTTATCTGGCTGTTTGGTCCAAAAGATTTGGTAGGTCTTCTTCGCTACCTGTGCCCCTGACAGCTTACTGCTTAATGGCTTAGAGTAGACACTTACTATCTGCTTGTGAATTTTAGTGGGCTCTGCTAAAAAAACTTTGAAGGTGCATCTACCTCATTTCCGCTTTTCAAGTTTGCGAGGGCCGGTGTCGCCTGTGCTGTAATGCCAAACAGGTCATTCATACTGGCTTTTTACTTGATAGCTTTAACATGCCCGCATGTTAAAAACATGTTAAAAACATAATTTTTTATCTCCGGAGCTTCAAATTAACTATCAAACAGTGTCTCTTGTGCCATTGAGAGTGTACTGTGGGCAAAATATTCTAATTTGTGATTTGGTCATATCCAATCACTGTTGTAAAGAGTTAAACACTGCGTTCCCAAATACTAAAAACTATTCTTTATATAATTAGAAAAGCAGTTTCATAATGCCAGTAGGCACTTCTAGGCTTAATATTCTCTTTACTGATGGTACATTGTACCACGTAGTGGTCAGAGATGCCTACTAGGACAACTAAATATCTTTTATCTTGCTAGAAAAAGTAGTGGGCTCACATGTACTGTCCCTGTTTGTACAAGTTTCTCCATGTCAGTTAAATCATAGGCCTCATCATAACCCACAGCTGTTTATGGGAATCCAGGCAAGGTTCAACATGAACCCGATTTGAAATATTTGTCAAACCGCTATGTCTATCTAAAAAAATATTTTTTCCACTGCACTGGAAAAGTGTACACAGGAGCCTCCTGTTTTAAATCTTTCACTGATTAACAACATACAATGCAATTGTGAGGAAAAAGCAAATCCACCAGTAGATGATGTATTATGACTTAAAATCGCCAACTCGTACCACTATTTTACCCATTCAGCAGCATTGCTTACATCATCGATTTTTCTGCAGCATTAAAATATCCATGTGCTTTAGTTTTATTATTTCATATAACTTTGCTTTGTAAATCCTGTTTATTAGAAATCCTGTTTAAGAATAATCAGAGGGTATAAAAGAGTCAGGTTGGGTGCATAAGCAAAGAGGAAGATAAAATCAGCCTTCGACTTCTTTCAGCACTAAAAGCTTTAGAAACCGTTTAGCACAGAATTTGGGCTGTGCTCCCATATAATAAACCACAGCATCAATTCCAGACCAGGGAGATAGTGTGTGTTTATTTTTACTGGGAGCAGCTAATGCACAGTTTGTTTGAGCTGGATCAATAGCCCAAAGTAAGGGTGGTCACCCCGACACAGCTGGATTACAGGCCACAGGATCTGGGCCTGAGAGAACGTTTGGCAAACCTGAATTGAGAAATAAACACATCCGTGTAGGTTTGCTGATACCAAGCAAACAATCCAGTCATTATACAATTCCACATCATACACAGCAACAACACCTAAAAACACAGAGGAATATGGCCTCAGAGTGGTGGTTTTTTGAGTGATTGATCACAGTGTGCCAGCTGAAAAGGTCTCCTAGGTACGGCACACTTAGCATTCCAAGCAAAAGATTGATGACGAGAGAGGACTTAATGGTTCATTTACCAATTAATCTCATCTAAATCCACACTACAGTAAATTGCAGCCAGTCTTATTGCATTAGCAGGAAAAAGTAAAGACCTTCCGTTCTACTCTGATATAGATTACTACACTTTTATCTGTGAGAGCATTTTCTTATAAAAATCCACCCATTCCCTCAAGTAACTACTAGGAAATAATAATGAAAGGCTGGAAATAAGAAAATGATTAATGAGGGGATACTTGGAATGTTGTATCAGAAGGCCATGCTTCAACTCCATGAAGAATAACACAAACGCTTGTAGTTTAGGTCATTGGCTTTTCAGACGATACAGAAAGAGTGCAGTCACATTAAACTATTTGCATAATTGTTTGACTAGTGTGTTTGTGTAAACTATTTGCATCGGCAATTGTTTTGACCTTCCTGAGAAGACATGTTGGACACGTACTAAAACCAATCCAGATGCCAAGGTTAGCAAGATCTCACCTTCTAAGATGACTGGCTTCTCTGTAATGCGTATCTGCCTCTCAGGCACCACTGGTTCCCCCTCTGCATTTCCAATGTCGGCAGGCAGCAAAGATAATCTAGCTTTCTCCTCTCCCTTTGAGCGTGGGTAATAAAGTGGTAATAACTTCCTGTACACTGCCTGAATAGCAAACGTGAATAAGCAGAAACACACAAACTTGGATGCAATCACTCGTAGCTAACCTTCGATTTAAGAGCTTTTGAATGACCACAGCACAATCAGAATGTAAAATACAAGCGACATTCCATGAAGTCTTTACTATAATCAGTTTTTAATAATATCTCACAGCCAGGAATAACAAAAAAAAAAAGACCAGACCACAAAATGATAAACCAATTTCGGGAACAGACCTCCTCAGTGTCTGATACTGCAAACACTACAGCCTCGATGCTTTCTCCGTGGTTCTCTAGAAACCTACGCACGGTCCCTAGAAACAGTAACATGACATGTATTAGCAATGTGTGTGTGTGTGTGTATGTGTTTGTGAATAAAGTTGATATATTTTATAACTTTGAGACCTACGTAAGGCTATATGAGTAGCATCATCGCTGGGATATCCTCTCTTTGCAGTACTGATGACACAAAGACCTACAGATGCCATGCCATGCTCTCTGAATTGACAGGTTAATAGTCAGACATCAACTTCAGACATCAGCAAAGGTTTCGTGCAAATGTTCATTGGCTGGTAAATTAATTACGAATTAATTAGCTATAATGATCTATTACAGAGTAACATTTCTAACTTCACATAAACAAACACAACTAAAAACTCTTGTTCAAAAAATTATGCAAAAAAACAGCTCATTTAAAATTCGATCCCAGCTACAGGTTTTAAAAATAGTTGGGACGGGGCATGTTTTATTTCTCAGGTTCTACCGTTTTTGTGTTTATGGTTTAAAGAGTTCATGGTTGTGCCAAACGTTCATTCATTCATTTCCTATAGCTCACTAATCAACCTAATGTACATGTTCTAGGACTGTGGAAGGAAACAAGAGTACCCGGAGTAAACCCACATGAGCACTGTAAGAAAATGCAATCTTTGCACAGAAAGAACCCTTGCCCAGGAACGGAACATTCTTGTTGTGAGGCAACCGTGCTAACCACCATGCCACCGCATAGTTTTTAGTTTTTTTGTTATATCCCAACTTTACTGGAATTCGATTCGTAAACCAAAAGCAATGATTATGAGCTAATTTTTATACTATGTGACACATATGAGACTTACTTGGCAAGTTGCATGACATTTCTATAGCAGTTGTATAAGGAGCTCTCAGCAGCTGTGCGATACTTGGCTTTATATTTGGGGCCAACTGTATGGATAACAAACCGGGCAGCCAAGTTAAAGCCCTCTGTCATTTTGGCCTCCCCTGTTCGACATCCTGTAAAAATAAAAAAAAACACACGCACACACAACTTCTTAATACCCTTAAAAACACTAGCTTTTGAAAGAGAAAAATGCAAATAACAGAAACAGTCATTTTGCTGTCTGGATGCCTGGCATCTATAACCTTCCTCATTAGCGCCCTCTACCTTTCAGTTTGTAAAGCTCATCCCTGAGCTCGGGGCCAGCGTGTCTGTGAATGCTGTCCGAAATCGGGTTCTTGTCCGTGAGGCTCTCGTTGCTTGTATTCACGATGGCAGTGCAGTTCAAAAGAGCCACATCCCCTTTGCTGTAATGATAAACACACCACAGTGCAGCGGCAAATTAAACTGAATCAGTTAATCAAACTCAAACATGCTTTTTATAACTGCCCACGTTGATCAAATAGCATATTAATATATATTTATATATTAATATATACTTATA
>JAOTQW010000038.1:12319981-12330030 GCA_026260075.1 Sisor rabdophorus | reverse complement strand
CTGGGATAGGCTCCAGCAGACCCCCGTGACCCTGGATTCAGGAATAAGCGGGTAAGGAAGATGAAAGAATAACATCACAAAAACAAATTTGTGGGCAAAAAAAAACTAACTAAAGTGTACATTTTGCTAACTGTACTGGGTTTTAACATTTTGATCAGCCAATCAGAGGATAAAAAAATGCTGACCATATGTGGGCCAGCTAGCTGGCCCTGTCAAGAGGAATTTAAAATCGTATTAGTTTAAGGTACATAGGCAGCACTACTGATTCTGAAGGCATTGGCAGATTAGATTAACTTGGCAGCATATAGTCGGAAATCTGATTGGACAAACATCTAATATACACATACACATACTGAAAGCAGTGCCCCCAAGGGAAAAGCTACAAAATACAGAAAAATCCTGTGGGAATAAAATCATACAACTTAATGAAACAAATATTAGAAATTAGGTTGTAAATGTAGGTCAGCTTCTGATACTGTCCCTGACTGCATGCGACTGATATTTATTATGTAACATGTGGATTTACAAGTAGAGAAAGTTTTAAAGATAGATGGAATGGATGAAACAACAAATTAAGTAGACAAATGAACTAATTAAGCAGCTCCTACCAGGAGGCCCTCAAGAGTACATGAATGAAAGAGTTTAGAATGCATAGAGGTAATAACATTAGTGTACTGTAATCAACCCAGTTACAACAAATAAAATTTATTGGGATATTGGGTGTGTTAAATGTGTGATAGTGTGCAAATAATTAAGAAAAATATTAAGTCTAACTAAAAACCACAGAGAGACCAACAAATAAATTTCAGCTTGAGATCCATAAACACTTACAATCAGATCTAAGACTGTTCCTTGAGACAGATAGATTCAAGAAGTGGTGTGTATTCAGGGCAAGCAAGGACATCTCCTAAACACTATCAGAAGCTAACCGATTAAATTGTATTAATTTATTCCCAACCATTTATACTCCTCATTTTGTAGCATTTCTCTCAGCTGTACTGCCTTTAATACATGTATGTGGATGTTATATTTTTTTGTCCAATTAGTTTTCAGACTCTATGTGCTGCCATGCTAATCTAAATTGTCTAAAGCCCTCCAGGATTAATATTTTTTCTCATGCACATAACTTAAACTGTATTAACATAGACAGATTGCTAATAAGTTAATATTATTAAGACTTTAACTAATCAGATTTTTAAACCAGCTTCCTGAAGCCTACTGGCTGGCCTGAGATGACATCAACATTTTTTATCCTCTAAATTGGTTTTTCAGAATGACACTCAACCAAATTAGCAACTTTTTTACAGCTTAATTACGATGGCTGCGAATCAAACCCCAGTCTTTCTGGTATTAGTCCAACACCTTAACCATTAAGCCACCCCCTCCAGACCAGTGCTGACTAACTTACTGCCTTTGAAAGTATTATATTTGATTGCATTTTTCATGATTTTGTTATGTTATTAGATAAATGTTGATTCTGTTCCAAATGATACACGTGGTACAGTTGTGGTTGTAGTGTAAAGATTTGAAGTTTCCTTAACAGGGTTTCCTGCTTTAATAAAAAATGGCTTTCATCTTTAATTTCCAGAATCGTTCTGCCCATAATGTTTGTTGTTTGTTATATATGTTTTTGTATATTCTTTTTTGTTTCTACAATCACAACGTGATAGTGGTTGTTTCAGGAGGTGCATCATTTCCGTCTCCACTGGATATGTCCCCACAGAAGGCCCCAGTACTAAATGCCACTGGTTTTGAGCCCTCCAATTTTCTCCAGTTTATCATGTATAGTAAACTTTAGCAATTTTATTTAAGTTTTCTTTCCAAATCATGTTTTATCAATTAGGCTTTGGATCAATATCATTCATTCATTTATTTATCTTCTATACCCACTTATTCCCTAACTCAGCATGACAGGGTCTGCTGAAGCTTATCGCAGCACCCATAGGGCAAGAGGCAGGGCTACACATAGATGAACAACCACACACACACTCACACTCACTTATATGGCCAATTTAGAATCACCATTCAACCAATCCTTTTTTATAATTAGTAATGGCAATACACATCTAAAAGATTAAAATAGTTTTGGAGGGAAAAATAAAAATAAAAATAAAAATAAACCACTCTTCAAAAGGTTTTTGGCACAATGTAGGACAATATATGTAAACATAAAGCATTTATAATACTGTTGTTATCTGCTTACACTGCAAGAGATTGCCAGGTGGAGAAGTGTAACAGTCTATAACCCCCTGACCGGAAAATGGCCCCAAAACACTAAACCCTAAACACTCATGTCAGGCTTAAAAGTTGTCAGTCAACGCCTTCACTCTCTTACCATAACAGTGAATGCGTCCCTTGTTGCCAGCACTGAGCAAAATCCTGCAGCCACGTGGTCTTTTCTCCTCTTGTTGCAAAGAGATGGCAGGGCAGGGCTGAAGCAAATGCCAACCATTGTTCTTGCCCTCTCCTGTGAGCTACTTCCAAACTAATTTTTAGGATGGTGATCACAGTAATTACTGGGTAATTACTTTTTAGTGGACTAGGAGGGAGACATTGGTGCTCGGGCTTTTACTGTGGTTGCAAAGCCACTGCTGCTGAGCATGAGCTAAACATTTTACAGTCAGTGTCAGTCAGACCGTTTTAGATGTCTCTACTGTTTCCTTGTGATAATGGTCCACTTTTGCATTTTATTGATATAATGTTATCTTAATAATTTAGCTATGTGTACTTGCCCTGTTGGGGGTTATTTAAAAATAGGAAATGCACTAGAAATTCTATAATTTCATTGGAATTCGATCTGATTATTGATAAACATCATAAGCTTGGCATAAATTGTATCAATACATTACTAATGAGGAAGCCAGATAATGTATAAAGAATTATTTCAAGATTAGATGAAAAAGATTTTTGGGAGACAAACAGACACATCTAGGTGACCCTAGAGTGTGATTATGTATTCATTTATTTTCTTTGTTTAATTGTTCCCTAATTCGTGGTCATGGGTTCTGCTGAAGCCTATCCCAGCACACATAGGGCAGCAGGCAAAGGTACACCCTGGACAGGTCACCAGTCCAACACAGGGACACACATAGAACAACAACACACACTCAAATTTACTCGTATGGGCAATTAAGAGTCACCAATTAACCTAATGTACATTTTTTAGCCTGTGGGAGGACATCGGAAAACCTGAAGTAAGCCCACACAAGTGCAGGGAGAACATGCAAATGATGGTGCAATTATGTAACCAGAATTTTAATTTTAATTTTTACATGTAGCCTAATTTATTGATGCTATCAATTGTTCAAAGGGGAAAATGAAGTGAAATTTAACAGTTCTAATACGATCATATATAGAGAGCAACGGAGTGGCGTAGTGGTTAGCATGGTCGCCTTATAATAAGAAGGTCCTGTTTTTTTCAGTGTGGAGTTTGCATGTTCTCCCCGCGCTCACGTGGGTTTCCTACAGGTACTTCAGTTTCCTTTCACAGTCCAAAAGCATGTGCATTAGGTTGATTAATGATTCCAAATTGCCCATAGGACTAAATGTGAATGTGTGTGGTTGTGTGTGTAAGTGTCCCTGCAATAGACTGGCAACCTGTCAAGGATGTACCCCCTGCCTTTTTTTAATTTCGAGATGATTATGAATGTAATTATCCATGCAAAATAATTGTTTTAATTTCAATGATTTATTTTATTGATTGCCTGTAGATGTTTTAGTTCATTAGTGTATTACATTAGTTTTTGTAACATGCTAACATGTATATGATGTTGCAAACATTTTAATAACATTACAAATGTTATTTATTAACAAACAAAAAGAATGCAATTGTGACTGCAATTTTCGAGCTAAATTTTTTATATATATAATTGCTAAAGTAGCCTTGTCTTGTGTTTATCGATCATGAATGAAAAATCATTATACTTAAATTATAGCCTAACTTACATAACATTCAAATTAACTTTTAAATCATGTGTCTTAATATCAGCCCAAACATACATTAAACCCTAGTATGTCTCCAGATATAATCATGTTTACATTCCAGAGACTGGCAAGGTCTTTATCACCTTAAGGAAAAAAACAGTTGATCATAGGCTGTTATGGAATTAAATCCTGCAGGACTGCATCTGTGGACAAGCGTAAGAGCTTTCAGCAAGCCTGTTACCATGGATTAGAGTTGTGCTGATAATACTCTGTGTCTGTTTTTTCCCAAAGTAATCAGTCAGTACAGTATTTAACCACAGGGCTTTTTGGAAATGCTGCTGTGAAATTTCCATAACAGCAGTGTGAAGGTTTGGCTTTGATTGGTCAAGTCCAGGTGAAGGCTATAAAGGAATGCAACGCCTGTTCTCAAAACTTGCATTCAGACACGCACCCTTTGCATATCTATAGTTCTCTATACATAGCTTGACTAAAAAAATGGCATGGCCCTGGTACAGTTCTGCATATTAGCCCCATCCTGACAGACACAGTCTTAGGCCAGCATTCATAATAACATTTTATGTGACAAGCATTATAAAGGTGATTTATCATACACATGTGTGTTGGTAGAATATTTCCCAGAATGTTTAACTGTTGAAAGGGTGGGGGGTTTGTGGTGCTCTGGATTAGCTCTGCATTAAAAGGCAACATGAATGATGGCTGTTCATCGTCCATCTATTGAGTGTTAAACAAACTTCCTGTGAAAATAACGAGCGTAACGAATGGAGTAGCAGAATGTAAGCGCCAAGGCTCAGTCAAGGACAGAGGAGGCCCACTCTCTTCACAGTGAAGAGAAAATCATGCCCGGGGAAGTGGGCATTTATTATGGGTCTACATTATTTATGGCTGCAGCTTTTAATGTTGACAATTTCTGTTAGTCAAAAACTTGCTAGCCTTGCTAGACATAAATGTACACAGTAAATATCTCAGCCTTATTACACCTAGGGGCCAGCCAATCAATCAAAATATAAGTAAAAATAACAGCTTCACTATTGCAATAACACGGCAGACAATCATTAATGCATAGTATAATAAACGCTAGCGAGTGTCTAAGGCATAGTCTCTTGTTGATAGCTTTTGACTGGAAAGAAAAGAATCTTTGATCCAGTTCCTAGTAATTGTAAGTTATGAAAATGTAGTTTTTATAAATAGTTTTCATTATCTTGGTCTCAAGTCTTGCAATAGGCTGTGTAGTTTGTTTGTTAAACCTGCTTATATTCAATCTGCTATTTTACTTTAAGGAATGAAATGAACAGTTAGATTTATATTAATACTTCTGTGTTCACCAAAACAAGTGGGCATAACATTCATTAATTTATTTATTCTTTCATCCTCTATACCCGCTTATTCCCAAACTCAGGGTCACGGGGGTCTGCTGAAGGATATCCTAGCGCTCATAGGGTGGAAGGCCTGGCGGTACACCCTGGACAGGTCGCTAGTCCATCGCAGGGCCACATACAGACAAGCACACACTCACATTCACTCCTATGGGCATGTTTTTGGACTGTGGGAGGAAAACAGAGTACCTGAAGGAAACCGACGCAAGCGCGTGGGGGTGGGGGGGATGCAAACTCTGCACAAAATTGAATCCAAATATCCAATGTCTATTTAAGTGTTTTTGCTTTTATAGACAGTTTAATTATACAGTAAAAATCCTTAAAATCTAAGCAACTTTTTTGTTTTTTATCACATAATTTATGTAACGGATCATTAGTATTTTTCAGGATTTTTCCTGTTACAAAATAACTAGTAACTTACATCTTGAGTGGTCTTATCCATGTAACTTTAAATAATAATACGTTTATCCTTATTTAAGTAATTATTTTTATAAGAAGTTGTACTCAGGTCAATTTTTTGGTCGCTTTACCCACCTCTGTCCACAACAAAGTTCTGGTGACTATAAAAGACATTTACATCCATTTACTAGAGTTCAGCAGTCACAGTATACCACCTAACAGGCGACTACACAACATCTGTTCATCATTCACCCCCAAACCCCACACAGCCCTCAGCCATGCCTTCAGAAGGTCAGTAGGCAATCTGAGACCTTACTGCCAAGCCTCAGCCCCCCTCATACCAGAACCCACAATCCACACTACAGCTCCACTCCTCTCATATTTAGATGTGTCCCAGACTTTGTATAAAAGAAAAGGTTTAGATCTAGTGTTTGGTTGCTCAGCAGGATCCCTCGCATCATCTGCAGAATCTCTTCAGCCCGGACTTCTCTCATTAGAGGAGGAAGTATCTCTGCGGGACTCCTCTGTACTCAGCAGGCTCTGATCCACAAGAGACTGAGGTCTAAAAAAGAGCTGAACACTTTCCGTCTGTTTGTATCACTTTATCATCGGCCACTCTGTTTAAAGCCATTACAAATGTCTTTTTTCTTCTCTTTGACATTTTGTCTGCATCATTACATCCAAAAAATTTTTTAATGACAGGTTTAATCATTTTCAAACTAATTGTTGCCTTATAAAGTTTTAACCTTAAGTCGGAATGTAATCTTTAAAGCTCTAAACTTCTCTTCAGTTAAAAAACTTTCACCTTTATTCTCCATGTCTTGTTTGTTCTCTTTGTCATGAGTTTTCCTGGAAAACAGCCAGGACCAGACACAATTGAAAATCACAGTAGAAGAAGTAGTTACATGGATACAACCAATTAGACACAAAATTATAGGAATAAAAGCAACTATATGTCTAATGCAATTAAGGCTTCAGTTCACCCTATTCTAATAAACTTTACTGAAGCAAAATAGATATAATATCTGGCATTTGAGATCATAATTCTTTCCAATAAAATAAAATAATGTTATTTTATATATTGATATTTTTATATATAAGTCACATATAGTTTAGATTTTTAAAATTTCTGCACACAATAAGTGATTTCCATAACAGAGTGGAAAAAATAAACACAAGAGGGCAACAGTTTACCGGGAATAAATCTCAAAGCATTGTGTGCCCAAATACCTAAACTAACAATCCATCTATTCAAGTTCTTATTTATTTCAGATATCCGCTGTTCCAAATACGACAATGATAATGCCTTTACACATTAGTAGTAACACTACCTTCTGTTTGCACAAACGCATCCTCATCATCACGGTACATTCGTTCACGGGGCCACGCCATTGGCAATGCTACCATAGGGAATATCAACACAAATCTAAAAATGAATAATTATTGGCAATATAAATTATACAAATCAGGTTGAATAATGTACAGATTTGATGGAAATACTCCAAATTATGAAATCACGCACTATGCAATCAGTACCAGAGTTTCGGAAACAGGTGTTTCTAATACATGTCTTCATGGTCCATAAGCCATTTAAATGAGTCAGATCTGATATTCCTTGGGTAAAGCTGAGAACTGATGGAGAATAAAAATGGACTGAGACAAAAAAAAAGAGTGGGGGGAAAAAGGCAGAATAATTGAGAATGAATTGTAAAAAAAAAAAAAAAAAAGGGGGACTCACTTCTGAAGACATCTATGTAATAGATGCTGATTGTGCTTCTAAATCATTGAATTATATGTCTGGCTAATGAGAAGTATAACCAGGACATAAAGAGTGATCATTAAATGTACTATTACTCGATTATAAGCAGACACAATAAATTGTGAAATGTAAAAAGGATCCATGTCCAACAAATCCATTAAATTACTTTCCGTCTTTCTTTCAGAGCTGGTAGTATATTACTATGCATTAATAAAGTAGAGGTTAATGCACAAATACACATATATGGCTTAGTCTTTGTTAAACGACAGTATTAAAATCTTTATTAATTATTTATTTTGAATACTCATTCCAGAGCCTCCTGATTGTATGGTCTTGTGCACATGGCAACAATAACGACTTTTACTTTAAAGGTACACTTACATTCACTGTCCAGTTTAGAAAACCAAGTTTTCAGTCAAGCATTCTGTGTGAGAGGGTTACTGAGTTACTCTCCTAACTTTCATGCTGGCTTGTACAGCATTTTAAAATGTCTTAAATCTCAGTATTTTGAAAAGTAAAAGCTTTGGTTTGTATCTTTTGATTCCTGACAAATATGTCCCTTATTTCACAAACTGGTCACAAACATTGGATTTTAATAACAAGCTTATAACTCACTATTTACAATTTGTGCCTTTTCAGGAATCAAAGGATTGTCTATTCTTTACCATGATGATATACTTATTCACAATCAATCGAAAGAATAAAAATATTGTTGCTTCTATATTCTTAGACAGACTGCCAAATAGTGTATGTTATAGGAATTAAATTGCATTGCTGAGGTTTTGTGCTTGGCACGTATATTTACTGCACATCTGTTTTGTCACAAAGCACTTAAATACTTTACACTTCTACATCACTTCAAAACATACATTTATTATCCTGGTATTTTATATTTTCCACACATCAACATTAAAGCTTAGTTTCTAAAAGGGGTAATACACTCCAAATTTAGATAGTAAGTAATTTGTAATAAAATAGGCAAGGTCAAAATTAAGGAAAAGCTTATAACCGGTCTCCCTCCCAGTGAGCTCTTGCCTCTGAGTGTCCTTTTTACTGGTTACCTTGTTCTTACTTTATCAGGTGAAAAATATTTACCAAAAACACTACATAATGTTTCCATTTCTCTGAAATTAATTTGTCGTAAAGCAGATTAATCTGCTTTAAATGGTTTAATAAAAACAACACAGAGGTAAGCTTTGAGTGGCTATTGTTCATATAAAGGATGATTGTGAAACAAAGTCCATTATTGCACCAAATCTTACAAGAATTCTTTTTAAGCACCCTTATCAGATAAAGACTTTATTTGCTTCAGTACTGCATAGGATTGAGATTAAAAAGTCCAGAAGACAAGTCCCAATGATCTTTTATGTTTTTGGCATGTGTAGAGAAATGAGATAAATAACACATTTATTATGCCCAGGTATGTCTGGTTAACTGTTTAAAGTGTGCACATCTTTGTCCATCAGCAGCAAGTAAAGTTCTAAGCCAACATTCCATAATAGCAGACAAATAGACTGGGAAACAGTTTTAATATAACTTCCTGCTTTGATGACATTTCACCGTAGTCTTTAGTCCTTTAAACCATGTGCATAGACATTTGAGAAGAGGAGCTGTACTGGCGACCATCACAAGCTGTGGACACCTGCTGGCTACTGCTGGGATTTCCTATCATGTGCATGCCGTCCATGCTGCCACTGGATAAGTACTGACGTTCAGCAAAGGCACCAGCTGAAGAGGAAGAGCACAGTAGGCTGGCCTGAGATTTATCTGTGTTGGTGGCCAAGCGTGAAGAAGCTGAGAAGTTGTATCCATACAAATTATAGGGATTGTGCAAGGAAAAGGCATTGTATGAGCCCTGCTGCATGTGGTGATGACTCCCGGAAAACATTGGAGCAGAGGAACGGGAAGTCCCTGGAGAAGAAGACAAGCCAGAGGCTGTACCTGCCCCTGCTTGCATCACATACTGGAGCTGGGAGGTTGGGAAAGATGACAGCTGACTTTCATAGGCATCCATTTTGCCACCGCAGCTGCCCCCGCCATTACTACTAGTGGGCATTGAGGTGTGAGTGTTGCCCTGCATGCCTGCTGCGATTAAAGAGGAAGTCCTTTGGGGCAGAAAAGAGTCTGAAGGCTGGGCAGAAGCCATGCTGCCACCTGATGACTGAAGACGGCCGTAGGATCCATCAGCCAGTCCTCCATAGCCCTGCAAGGGTGGCATGTTGTTTCGGGCACAAGCAGGATACTCAGACAGCCCCAGGTTACACAGCTGGCTTTCCCTGCAGCCCACATTGAAGGTGTTGGGAGCAAGATGAAAGGTGGGAGGAGAGCAGGAAGGTGAAAGAAGGTGAGTGGCACTTGAAGGAGATGGTGTACCAGTGCTTGAGGTAGTAGGAGATGTGCCAGTGCTTCCTCCTGAGAAAAAGAAAAAAACACAGTGGAAAAACTGTGGAAAACAAAACACCAGACAACTGGAACAGACTTATAAAGAGACTTATGAACTGACAAAGGATCTGTTACCTGTTATCTATCTATCTATCTATCTATCTATCTATCTATCTATCTATCTATCTATC
>JAOTQW010000038.1:12252757-12263181 GCA_026260075.1 Sisor rabdophorus | reverse complement strand
TATATATATATATATACAGAGAGAGAGAGAGAGAGAAAGATTTGTTTTATTGCAACATGTAAATAAGTCTTACCTGCAGCATGCGTGAAACAGAGCAAGGATTTGCAAATTTATATATGGAGAAGGATTTGCAAATGTATATTTTTTTAGGATTTTTTCCTGTTTTTATTTTAAGTGTTGATAGATGTTAAGGAAAGTTTATAATAAGAATGCTTGCCCACACAACTGTGACATCCACTTCAATTTGTTGTAGATAAAGTTAAGATAAAGTTAAGAAAAATCATCCTCTATTTAGAACCAAATAGAAGTAATACAATAAAGAAATGTCTTTTTTTCGTAGCAATAACTACCTATTTCTTGAAATATATTGTTACCACTGTGAAATAAAATTATGGCCATCTCAACCACCCTAATGAACTAAATCTATTTTTTATACTGTTATTATGTGGGGGGTTTAATGTTAAATAAGACAAAAAAAATTGTGACCAGGAGAAATCTATATCATATATCACAATCTAATACACATGTTGTGGCCTGATGGTGTTATAGCCTGAGGGCAAAGGCAGCACCACCATCTCGAGGAGAACGAGTCTTTCCAACATGAATAAAAAACCTCAGAAAATAAGAGGCAATGTGAACTGTAAGGGTGATCAAAGATAAGATATACTTAGTGTGTGTGTATGTGTGTGTGTAAAGGGTGAGAGAAGCAGACAGACACAGAGGGAAAGGAAGATATGATCAACATTAGAACCATCTGTGGATTAACCCAATTTCCACTTGGGTAAGAGAAAAGCAGGTCCGTCAACACTTCCATGTGTTCCTCGGAGAGAGCCATCAAAGAGTTTCCTCTGAACCTGAACACAGTACTCACACCCTCTTTCAAACTAACTGCAAATCAAAATAACATTTTTTTGGAATCCTGCAGGTCATTGGGGTGATTAAATGTAAACTGATAATGCTAAATAAATAGGATAAAGACTTTAATAAAATAGAAAAGGGTTAAATCTAATTTTGGTTTGGCATAGCCACTGCACCTAAGGTTTTGTTACAACAGTGTTTATGTTCAGTGTATATTCATAGACACAACATCAGCAAAAAGCTTTCATTTCAATCTTTATAGCAACGCATACCGAATAATACCAAATATGTCTTATGTATCAACCAATAACCCAAAAATGCTTGGTTGTTCATTTCCTGACACTGAATACTCGCCTAGCAGATACTGATAGTCTGTTATTAATATACAGTGTGGTCTTGACAGAATTCGAACAGAATTAACATACTCTTTAGTTTTTCTTACTGCAAAACAAAAGTGACTGTTCTTAGGCTACAGACCAACTTACAGTCAACTGACGCGATATAGAATTACACAGCATTCTGAAGAAATTGTGCATTATTGAAAGCATCTGAAAGTAGAAGTTGTGGCAAAAATAAATATAAACAAAAAAAACACTCATGTGTCATGCTAGGAATTTAACAACAATCGAAACAAAACAGTCCCTTTGACCTCTTTTCAGCCATATACAATGACAACTGGGCCCACAATGCTGAGCGTGAAGGTATGTCTATGCATCAGTGTGTGGGGATGAACTAGCGTATTATTAACCTATCTACGGCAGGAAACGGGCAATCCAAAATCAGAACGGTAGGACAATCTTCATATGAGTGATATTTATTTCCCCTAAAACTGTGAGTTTATAACACAGAATATATAATAGCAATTTACATAGGTTTTAAACAATAAATAATATCAAGTTTCTTATAACGGGTGATTTTTTTTTCCAATACATGCTCTAAATTTTGATTGGGTAAAAGCAAACACACAAACTTGTCTTGTTTTTAGAAATGTTCTTTAACAATGTGCCTTTAAAAGTGTGTGAATGCAGTTAAAAAGGTGTGTGTGATGTGCTGTAGATGAATGGCCCCACCATTCACACACTGCTGACTGTTTATGAAGTCATGTTCACTAAAGTATTCCAAAACATTTCATTCTGGAGTAATGTACTTGAACAAAAAGGCTGTACATTTAAGATAATTGGCAATAAATGAACTAATTATTGATTATTATTGAACACTTAAGGTAACTTAATAAACTGATTATAGATAATAATAATATAATAACAATCACAGTGAAGCCTGTTTATTGAATTGTTATAAAATCGATCTCAGTATGTACAGTGGATGTGACAGACTGAAAAGTAAATGTGACGTTTGATATAGTGATGCTTTTAAAGATATGATTTCTAAAAGCGAATTCTGATAATAAGACGAGCTTTCCTTTAGAAAAGTACAAAATACTTACCAAAAAAAAACATGGTAAGTTTTTTAGAAAATAACTGTATTCTACATTTATATAATCTTACAAAAGCTTTAGCAGGCGCCATGGTGGCTTAGTCATCAGCACTGTCGCCTCATAGCAAGAAGGTCCCGGGTCCCAGGGGTGAGCTATCTGTGTGGACCTTGCATGTTCCACTCGTGCTTGCATGCATTTACTCCGGGTCCTCCGGTTGTATGTCTGGTAACATGTTGGAAAATAAAAGTGTAAAGACATCATGAATATAGCCTGGGTGCTAGTATGGCATTAAACAATAGTAAATAAGCAAAATAAACTACAATAATTAAAAAAAACATCAGCACACGCCCTAAAATTGCAGTCATGTATTGTATTTTTTGTGTACAACCCCCCATATTTTGTAATTGCATCTTCTTGTTTTAGTCAATTCTAAAAAACAGATTACAACAGATTTTTTGTTGTGACTATTCTGGTCACAAAAATAAATAGCCAAAAAGCAATCATTAACGGTAAAGGTAACAATAGACAAAATTTATTTATTATTTATTTGTAAATAAAATGTGACGCTATTAATGTGTAAGGGCTTATTGTCTTTTAAATAGGAAGTGCACACACATCTTACATTTCTTGTAGATATTTTTATATATATAAAAAATAAAATCAACACAGCCACTAAAGTCTAAACCTCTGGCAACCAACGTGAGTTACACTGTTACACAAGCTGTACATTCACTACTTTACATTTTTAATTTCTTTACATGTTTAACTTCTTTAGTGTTTTCAAAAGATAATATTTACAAGAAACGTAAGGAGTGTACTCACTTTTGTGACATACTGTATGCCTAAATTGTAGGATATAATTAACCTTGCATCTTCTAAAACAGCTGTTCCGGTAGATGGTTAAAATTATTTGCGTTGTTACACAAATAATAAAATTAAAGTAAAATTAAAATAATAAAATTAAATATATATATATATTTTTTTTTGCATACTTGGTCTGTATGTAAACTACTGTTATTTTTTACTTTTTTTGTATACTTGTAACTACTTAATGTTTTTTTTGTGTATTATAATATAACTTATAATAAAATATGGTAAACCTTTAACCTGTCTAAAAACCAATATCAGGAAATAGGAGCTGGAATTTATATTATTTCATATTCATCAAACCCCAAATGTCTCCAGATTAAAGGTATCATTATGGTATTTGCTATGTGATGCACACACCTCACATAGAGGAATGTTTATGACTGTTGTTTATTATTTACATCCTCAAATGTTAGTCAGATGGCTTCCATTGTTTCTTAATGGAAACTGCAAGTTTTCTTGGTTGAATAAATTTGACCATGGTTTTATTCCTTGCTGACAGAAATAGAACCCAACATGACCTTTTGTTTGAGTTCATCTACCTTAAGGCTTAATGTTGTGCATCCTTTTTGTTCGTTATTGCATTGTTCTGTGCAAACTCCTGCGCATAGAGGTTCTAAAAACTCGACAGTTAAAGCAATACTTACTCAACCAGGTAAGTATCTGGCAACAACAAAAGCGATTTCACAGACAAATTCACAGAGATAAAATTTTTTCTCTGTTCTGATGGTTGATGTGAACAAAATTGCTGGTCCGTGTTGCCATGATTTTATGCATAGCACTGCTGCCACATGTTTGGCTAATTAGAGAATTCAATTGCAGCTTGGAAAACTATAAACCCATTTATATACATATTTATTCCTTTGGGGTCACAGGGGTCTGCTGAAGACTATCCCAGCGCACATAGACCTTGAACCGGTCTTTATCCATCGCAAGGTCTGTCTGGATAAAGCTCTAACTTTGAACATTGTGAAAAGCTTCCCATTTGTGTGCGCCACTCATGCCTGAATCTCTTTCAAGAAGGAGGTCATATGCGGAGTCCCAAAAGCCTGGTGCCTGCCAAAGCTAAGGCTGGGCATAAATGCTGGTCCTGGGGATACCAGATGGATCTTGTGGATAGGGAGACTTCCTCCACTGACACCATCTCTGCAAAACTTGAACTGGTTGGGGAAGCCCTCGTTGCGGACTTTTCTCCCCAGAGAGAGAGGCTCATCTTCAACTATCCCTTTCTTGGTGTATAGCATATGAGGAGCTGGTGGGGTTTGGTAGCAGAGCAGCTGCAAACCTAAATACAGATTGAGCACCTGAGTTGCTGGAGGGTTGTCCTCATAGCATGTTGGAAGACAGACTTCTGCCCACTGACATGCAATGAATAACATTTTCCCAGGAAATGCCCAGTGAGGTCCCGAAATACAGCCGGTATTTTACAGTTCCGAAAATAGAAGGGGCCCTATCCTATATTTGCGTTGGCTGAACCGAACAGTGAAAAGACTGTAAACTATGTGGCATCAAAAATCTCCTCGGGGGACTGGTTTGTCACTATAGATCCAAAATACACATATTTTCACATCCATCTTTTCTCAACACAGGAAGTTCCTGAGATTTGCATTCCAGTACTATGTTCTTCCAATATTTTCCCATAGGTTAACAAAATGCATAGATGCAACTCTGGCTTCAGGGCATCCACATTCTAAACTATAAAGATGACTGTCTAATTCTAACACAGTCGCAGCATCAGGCCTGGAGTTGAGGGTCAACACCAAAAAGCTCAGACGGCTACCTATTTATGTGCCGTCTGGAACTCGGTCACGATGCAAGCCAACCTCACACATAGTTGGGTGCACACGATACTGTTGCCTATCAGAGAGTTCATGGAGGCGCGGTCTGGCTGTCAGGGAATTTCAGAGAGAACTCCTGCAGTGGTAGCTCAAAACCAAAGGGTTCTTTCTGAGGGGTGATCTCTTTTTTAATATCAAGGACTTGCAATGATGTCTTCGAGCCTTAGGTTTGTAGTCTTGGTTCTTAGTGGAGGGTCTGAAACTGTCGCAGAGCTACTTGTCATGTTCATGCTCACGGGGAGCGTGCTGGATGTTAATTAGAAGTCCATCCGCTAGACTTTCCGTGAGAGAAGAGGGAATAAAATGTGGGAGAAGGTGTGTGCTTGGCTGAAGCTGAGTAGCTCTCTGCTTTGAGAAATGAGGCTGACAGTATGTGCTAGTAAATGGGTTCACCCATGTGGGGTCAATTTTAAAAAAAAAATAAATAAACTGGCTAACACAAGGAATAAACAACTACAAATAGTTTTTACTTTTAAATGTTTTTCAAACTTACTTCTTTCTTTTTAAGCTTTTTTCTTTTTCAAGCATTTCTTTCTTTTTTATGTTTTTTTTTCTTTATTTTACTTACTCAAGTATTCTCTTTTTCCTTTCTTACCTTATATGTCTCTCTTTTTAAGCTTTTTTTTTAATCTTTCGCTTTGACCTTTTTTTGTTCTGTTTTCTTTTTCCCTATATCACGGCTGCACCCCATACCTGGTGCTACCCAAATGACGGCATGCTGTCTAATCAGTGGGCGCATGGGGAAATTTATCCCACAGTCTCTGAACCAGGGAGCAGACACACTTTCTGCTCTGGTTTTCATTTGCCCCTCCAGCTCCTCTGGGTGTGTATGCTATGGGTCTGTGCAGAATTGACCAAGGCAACAACTGTACACTTTTCCCCCAGATTGCTTTGCTCCCAGGAGTTCTTAAATGACTTATAATACAATAAGGGGGCAGCACTTCTGCTGGTAGCCCCCTTCTAGACATGGGTACATGATTCTATTTAGCTACAGGCTTTTAGTCCTCACTTCCAGGAAAGGTTGTGCCCAGTGCAATCTGCCCTGTAGAGAAAGTCTGAACAATTATTTGTCTGTTTTGGCCCAGGCAGAAAGGGCTCAGCTGCTACAAAAAAGACGATGAGTAGGTGGGTTGAGACTAATTCACTTGCTTATGAGGCCCCAGGGCTGCCGGTTCCAGAAGACTCAGGGTGCAATTCACTAATAGAATGGTGGCCTCCCAGGCTCTGGACCTGGGGCACCATTAGAGACATATGTGAAGCTGCAGAATGCTGTACACCACACACATTGGTCTGGTTTTATCATTTCGGCTCGGCACTAACTCCCACACAGGGCAGTGACTTGGTGCTATGGCGGCATAAACATCTCGTTCCTAAAGCGCTGTGAGGCAACTTGAGCAACGTCTCTAGTTTGCGTAAGCAACCTTGGTTCCCTTAGGAAAAGAAAACATTAGCTTACTGACCTGCTAGTCCTCGTGTCTATACTTCCTGGTTGAGGACATCATTGCCGTGACAAAACACTTTATATCCAATTCAACACGTGCTTCGGGTTAAATATTATAAAAGAAAATTCCCCAAATGCTACAGCGCAGCATCAGGTTCATTTGGGGAACCATGGCTACATATATTATAAAGAGACATTTTTGCTAGAAAAAAAGCTGAAAAAGGAAGCTAGCTAATAAAATTGTATTAGCAAGAGCTAATTTGGGAATCATTTAAATGCGTATGTAATGTTGTGTGGTAGCGGTGTTCTTTGATTAGCTAGTGGCAGACACGTGACTGAAAAGCAAACAACCTCAGCAGGGTCAACATTGAAAATTTATCATGCAAATATTTATACAGCAATACACCGTATTGTGTTGGCTTCTCCGTTAGCTGGATCTTTAAGCCAACTTGAGGTATGTTTGAGTTATTAAAATAACAGACAAAAGGCCTAGTCATTTGACTTATTCTTATTTCTGAAAGATCCAGCTAAGGAGAAAGAAGATGATGACGCTGGGTGTCTCTCCCGTAAGCTCATCGCCACATACCATCAACCAGCTAACACAACATGGTGTATTTTGTATTAATAGATTTTAAATACTAGCGCTGCTGAGGTTTATACTTCCGAGTCACGAACCTGCCACTGGCCAATCAAAGAAGATCGCTGTTAATGCCCGCCTTCACGGAAGAGTTTTGCGGAAACTGGAAATGAAAATCTGCATAGAGTAAGCAAAAAACTTTGGCAACACCAGCAAAATCCAAGATTCTCGAAAATAAATTTTTGGAGACTGTTTAAAAAAACCCAAAACAAAACAATTCAGACGGCATGTGTGAGAACTTCCGCCAGTGTGACTGACAGGTAAAACAACCAATGGCGTTTTGGTTTTAGCTGCGTTTAAGATCATTGCCATCAATGTAAACACAGCAGCTTATTGAAAACCTGAAGTGACTTTAGGACGCTACTGCTTGATAATAAACTGTAATATCACTGCGGCTGTGATTCAGGTTCCTTCCATATAACGTCAAATATTAGTAAATGTTTACCTAGGAATCAGATAGGACTGCAAAATCTTAGATGTTGAGAACTTTTGTATTAAATTATTACTTTTATAAATGTGTATATTTTCTCAGGTCTCATTAAGATGAGATTATATATTTGATAATTGGGGGGATTCTACATGAATAAAAAATAAACAGAGAGAGAGATGACAGTGCCTCGTCATTCACCCATTATTTAGACCAGATCAGTGGACCAGAACGAACTGTTATTTCAGTTCATAGTTCAGACTTACGTTCACTGTCCTGTTTGTGGCCACTGCTGTCTAAATTTTATTAATTTTTTGGTGTTAGAACTACTAGTACTTTTTTCTCAACAGCGTCGGTGTTCAGAAGTTATATCAAGACTGATAGGTAATATATTATTTTAACTTTTAATCAGTATAAATCTACGCTCTCTCTTTACTAAAAGTGACCGTTAACTTTAACGCCTGGGTTCAGTTTATGTTATTTTGTTAGTGTTGAGTCTTAACTTTTTTGTTTAATAAATATAATTAGTTAAATCTTTTCTGTATGAAAAGCATACCGCTACAAAATGACCTAGGTAAACGAGACAACCAGAAACAACGATGCCTGTGTGAATTGATATTTAATAATGTTCTATGTCCACCATCTAGTGGTCAATATTAGGAATAGCATGTGTGCGTCTTTCTAACCTAACTACAGTTCATAATTATTAGGAATTTATACATATAAACTGTATTGTATGTTGAATATGTACAGCATATATTAAGAAGACAAAGGTTAAAAAGTGGTAGTTATATCCCATTTGATACCCGTTGCATTTTTCCACTAACACCAGGGGTTATGCTCCAGCGACCTGGGTTTGATTCAGGCCCGGGTCCTCTCTGCACCCCTTACCCTCTACCTTCCCTATTTCATCCGTCTGTCTTATTATTCATTAATTTATCTTATTCCCTAACTCTGGGTCACGGAAGTTTGCTGCAGCCTATTCCAGCACACATATGGCAAGAGGCAGGGTTACCCCTAGACAGGTCATCAGTCCATCGCAGGGCCACACATTGATGAACAACCACACATACTTACACTCAGTCCTATGGGCAATTTCGAGTCTCTAAGCAAGCTAATGTACATATTTTTGGACTGTGTAAACCAGAGAACCTGGAGGAAACTTCGCACAGAAAGACCCCTTGCCCAGAAATCGTACCCGGAACCTTCTTGCTGTGAAGCAACTGTGCTAGTCACTACGCCTCAGCAACGCCCTGTCTGTCTTATTAATAAAGGCCAAAATGTCCCCCAATATATGTTTAAGAACCACTGAACCCTATGTTCTACACCCTGTGCAAGGACATGTCTGTGTTTTATTTAGGGTGTGTAAACACATGTATGCTTTATTTTGTATCAGGATGAACACAATGGCTAAAGTATGTCTGACTGACTTTGAGGAGTATGCCAAACAGCATCTGTCCAAACCTATATGGGATTATTATGCTGCTGGAGCAGATGAGTGCAGCACCAGAGATGACAATCTACAGGCTTACAAAAGGTTTTTCTTGGCATTTTTATTACTTCCTCTTATTGAGTGAATAAGAAGACTGCCTACTGTCATTCAACCAACTTTTAATAATTCTTGGAGCAAATCAAGTCAAATTAGTTGGAATATTTTAGCAATTAAAAATCTAAAATCTGTTTTTTATTGTTTGTCTGAACACACCACCAGGATTCGTTTGAGGCCACGGATCCTTCGGGACGTCTCAGCTACTGACACACGAACCACCGTTCTGGGCACTGAGATCAGCTTTCCTGTAGGTATTGCACCCACTGCTTTCCACTGTCTGGCCTGGCCTGAGGGAGAACTTGCCACTGCCAGGGGTAATTAAGAAAATACATACATTCCTAATGAAAAGAACAAATCTCTTCAAATGTTCGCCTCACAGTAAGAAAAGGTCGCGTGTTTAATTCCCGGGTATTTCTGTAATGAGTTTGCACGTTCTCCTGATGCTTGTGTTGGCTTTTCCCAGGTTCTCCGGTTTCTTCTAAAAACATTAGGTAGATTGATAATTCTAAATTGCCCATAGGTGTATGTGTGGTTGTGTGGCCCTGCGATGGACTGGCGACCTGTCCAGGGTGTACCCCTGCCTCTTACCCTATGTGCGCTGGAATAGGCTCCTGCAGACCACTGTGCTGTCCTGATATTCGATTATTTATAGATTACTAGCTTTCACTAATAAGATTTATTATCGACTAGAGCTGATTTATGTCAGACAATTCAGCTATAATTCTAAATAGCATTTCTAACGTATTTTATATTTGTACTGGTAAAGATGCTGTACTTTTAATGAACTGTAAGGCAACTGGACTGCTACCCGTTCGTTGTTATTGTGCTTCTTTTTTTTTTCTACTAAAATCAAAAAAGACTTCATCTGGGATTATATGGCATTATTACACATTTTGTTGGTAGATTTGTAAAAACTGGCCAGTATCTACTAGTCAGGTTTTATACAATGTATATTAAAACATGATTTAAACATTTGGGCTTTAATTCAGACATCATCGCACACCAGGTAGCAGGCTTAGGAAGTCAGGTTTAATTGGCTGATTGGCTACAAAACAGTTGATAATATTAAACAATTAACAACCTCTCTCTACTAATATAGTTTAAGCTACATGGGCAACACTACTGATTCTGAAAACTTTGGCAGATTTGAAGCCCACACATAAACTGAAATCTGATTTAACATTTACATACACATACTGGAAGCATGTAATAACTTTAGCCCTACTTTGAAAAGTTTCAGAATTCTCACTTTTTACATACAAAGTACACTAGATACATACTGATTATTTAGATTTCACTTAGGGAGGTTGATGTAAAAGTCCAAAAACATGTGCATTAGGTTGATTGGTGACTCTAAATTGCTCATAGAAGT
>JAOTQW010000038.1:12241809-12252657 GCA_026260075.1 Sisor rabdophorus | reverse complement strand
TGCGCTGGGATAGGCTCCAGCAGACCCCCATGACCCCGAGTTCGGGAATAAGCGGCTATAGAAGATGAATAAATGAATGGATAAAAGTTGATTTAACATGTTTGTGCATTTTCTGTATTTTATTTTTTTTAAATAGCTAATATTACCTTGACGTTTTTATTATTATTTATTTTTTATCTTTTTCCATTTTTTTAGCTACAGAAACTGTGAACACCTGTTATATTACCAGCACATACTCCACCTGCTCTGTGGAGGAAATTTGTGCAGCTGCTCCAAACGGCTACCGTTGGTTCCAGCTCTACGTATACCGTGACCGTAAACTATCAGAGCAGCTCGTGCACAGAGTGGAGGCCCTCGGTTACAAGGCATTGGTGCTGACTGTCGATGTGCCATACACTGGCAAACGGCGTGATGATATCCGCAACCAGTTTAAGCTTCCCCCTCACCTGAGAGTGAAGAACTTTGAAAGCATGTTTCAGGTATATACACCAAAGTGCATATGTTAATGTATATTTAGCTCTTTTTTTTATCATGTTATGTGCCTGATATTCTTGTTTGTGTTGTGCTTGTTGTAAATCCTGAAAAAAGTTACAGAATACTGCTGAACCCGAAGAGTATGGCATTCCGTCTAATACGCTGGACCCATCTATAAGCTGGAAAGATGTACGCTGGTTGCAGTCTCTTACCCGCCTGCCCATTATCATCAAAGGTATCCTGACTAAAGAGGATGCAGAGCTGGCTGTGGAGCATGGTGTTCAAGGAATCATTGTATCCAACCATGGGGGCCGACAGCTAGATGGAGGCCCAGCCACAGTGAGGAAGCAGCACTTGTTTTAGACTTTTTATAGCTTCATATATATATATATATATATAATCGATATAGCTGTTTTAATTACTTTTCCAACAATTCCATCAATTCTCCTCCTACTGTCCTTGTCTCTTGTTACTCAAAACAGATTGACTGTTTGTCTGAGATAGTGGAAACTGTGCAAGGCCGGATCGAAGTGTACATGGATGGAGGGATTCGCACAGGCAGTGACGTGCTGAAGGCCTTGGCTCTGGGTGCCAAGTGTGTGTTTATTGGAAGACCTGCAATCTGGGGCCTTGCTTACAAGGTAACTGTGTGAAAAAAAGAAGAGAGTGTCCTTGGTCCATGTTGGAATTGACCGTTAACAATGAATTTATGAATATTGTCTGAGTCAGGGAGAAGAAGGTGTAAAGGAGGTTTTGCATATTCTAAATGAAGAGTTTCATCTATCCATGGCCTTATCTGGTACCTTTTAGACTTATATTTTATCTGTATTCTATTACACTGAGTTTAGGACAAATAACATCATGTTGCGTGATCTTCATTGCACCTCTGTGGTCTTCTCTTCTCAGGTTGCAGAAATGTGGCAGAGATCAACAGAAACCTCATTCATGTTTCTAAACTCTAATCAAATGTTTGATATTTAGGACAAGGTTAACTTGAGCTTTGATCTGAAAAAATATTTAGAATACATTAGTAATGACTATATTATAGCTCAAAACACCAACAAGCACAGAAATGGATTTAGTAAAACAATTTATTGATTTGTCTAAACTGTGTGCTGTGGCAACAATAATCCTAAATATCACTGAAAAATCATGACATTTGTTTGTAGAGTAAGAAAACTGCAGATAGGATTGCATGTTTTTAATCAAAGCGATGTAAATTCATAAGACACCCAAAGACCTGATTAGTTAGTATGGTCTATGTACAGGAGGTTCAATAGTTGATACATAAAAGTGGGTTATATGTCAGGTTTTTGGAGCAGTAAAGTGTGAGAGTGCAGGCACAAAAAATGGTTCAAAAAGATTTATTACTATTAATAGTGCATGCTTGTGCAGTAGTCACTGTTAATTAAGGAATTACGTTGATAACAATAAATAAATAATAAACCCTATTTGATGATTTAATTTTTTCACGGAACGTTTGTTTTTAACAATTAAAAATTCTAATACAAATTGTATTAAGGATGAATGTTAGATATACCTGATATGCTTGACCGCTATTTAAGGTAAAGTACTAACTTTTGTGTGGTTTAAAAAAAGATTTTCTTCAGCACTAAAGGCAAAAGTTCAAAGAACAAGGAAACACCACTATATGGTAGGAGACATAGGGATAAGGCAATGAGACACTAACAAAAACCCATAATATACACAGACTCTAATGCATGTATAGAGAAGGGCCAAAAGTAATCTTTTAATTAAGAAATGTAACATTGAAAAGAGGAAGAACATGTGGGTCTGTGTGTGAGACACAAACAGACTGACAAAAACTAAGAAAAGAGAAGTGACACAGGAAGTCGAGTGGCTTGTGGTAAACAGCTCACAGAAGCAGCAATTGGGATGCTTAGTTCTGTGATGTGCAGAAAAGCTGAAACCTTCACAGAACTTGTCAGTGTTTGGTAAGTTCCTGTATAGGAACCCCTTTTCTGACATTCTCTAAGGAAACACTTTGACAATACAAACCTTTTTTCATCCCTGTTGTCCCATATGTTTGTACATATGATGTACGTATAGGAGTAGCATGATTTGTGTTGATGTAGTTAGGTAAATGACCAAGTAGATCATTTGGAAGATTTTCTTGATATGTGTTTTGCCACGTTACACCTGTTCTTGTGGCTTCTTTCTATAGGGTGCATATAAAGTCTTACTAACCTCCTTTCACTTCCTTTTTTAGATGCTCAGCTCTGTGAATTTGTTTGCAGAGTGATCCCAGCCTGTATTGTTTTTACTTGACAAACATGGGGTAAGATCTGTGTTGTTTCTTTTTTGCTTTAATACATCATATGAGATATTTTGACAGACAAGCTTAAATAAATCCGCATAAAGTCATCAAATGTTATATTTAGGTTTAACCTAATTGAAAATTCATTGCTTTCACTGACAGCATATAAAGTCTAATAAATTTTTGGAGACTTAATTCCATAGATAATGGGTAAGAAGATATTAAATGTGGTTTGATGAGACTTGTTCTTTTGATTTTGTTAAGAAAAGTATTTGCGTTGGGGCTTTTATGGTTAAAGTTTAAAGCCCTTTTCCAATTAACTTCTATACTTACCTATAGAGTTTGGTCATTATTTAAAAAAATAATGCTTTTTTTGTGGCCCTTGACTTCATTGGTTACAAGGTGAATGCATTTAAGCATTTTGTGTGTATTAAAAATGAATTTGGAAGAGATTTAGCTCAAACTTTTAGCAAGTATCAAATAGTATGTTATATATTAGAAATATAAACAATATATTGCTAATAGTTTGTGGTCATCTGATCATCATAAGCACATACGATTTAAACATCTTACAAATGTATTAATTTTTTGCTATTGACTTTCCAGTATAAAGTGAAGCTTGAATGTGAGAAATCTATTTATTAAGCTGTATTAGGGAGATCAGACACTAATGTCAGGTGAGGAGGTCTGAGGTGCAGTTGGCATTCCAGTTGATTCCAAAGGGGTTCACTAGTGTTAAGTTCAGGATATTGTGCCGAACACTATTATGTTATCTATTACATGATAGCTTTTATTTTCCTGCTTTATTTAAAAAGAAATTACATATTATTTAAAATAATATTATTAACATTACACTATATGCAATAAAGTCGTCAGTGCCCCTTGTGTGCTCCAAAATTATTTAAAAAAAGCTGTTAAACAGTTTGTTTTTCAGTTTTTTTTTAATATTAGACATTAACTTAATACAGGCAGCACAGTGGTGTTGTGGTTAGCAAGGTCGCCTCACGGGGTCTTTCTGTGCAGAGTTTGCATGTTCTCCCCGCGCTTGTGTGAGTTTCCTCGGGGTGCTCAAGTTTCCTCCCACAGTCCAAAAACCTGTACATTCGCTTGATTGGTGACTTTAACTTGCCCATAGAAGTAAATAAGAGTGTGTGTGTGGTTGTTTGCCTATGTGTGGCCCTGCGATGGACTGATGACCTGTCCAGGGTGTACTCCTACCAATCGCCCTATGTGCACTGGGATAGGCTCCAGCAGACCCCAGTGACGCCAAATTAGGGAATAAGCGGGTATAGAAGATAAATGAACTCAATACAAGTTTGACAGCACAAACCAGACAAAAGAGAGGTTCAGATTTTAGTATAAATATTTGATTTATACCAAATGACTTCTGATTACTAATAACTAATGAAGGAATGCTTTGCAGTCAAAGCTGACGAGTGCAAAGCTCTGCATTTATTAATTCCTAGCGTCACCAGTCCATCGCAGAGCCACATACAGACAACCACACACTCACATTTACTCCTATTGGCAATTTAGAGTCAGCCATCAACCTAATGTACATGTTTTTGGACTGTGGAAGGAAACCCACGCAAGCACGTTGAGAAAATGGAAATTCCGCACAGAAAGACCCTGTGCCTGATGAGCGAAGCCAGGACCAAATAAGCACTTAATCAACTCAAAAATTCTTGACAATTGGGTATTGGGCCATATATATTATTGTGCAAATGGTTTCCAGAAGAGAAACAATGAATTAAACCTGGACTGATCATAATCTTGCCCTTTTTTTAGAAACAGTGGAGAAGAGGGCAAACTGCATCGGAAACTGTCTCGAATAGGGAGCAGAAGTCACAGAGAAGCAGCAAGAGCACCACCTCAAGCAGAAAGGCCACCACCTGCCACACCACACAGACAACCTGAAACTGCTTCAAAGTCTCCAGAAGTGCCAGCAGGACCTTTAGAATCTGCTCCCAAACAGCAAGCTTTTCCTCAAAAGCCCCCTGATGTTAGCGTAGAGCCTAGTATTAGTCACAAACCCCAGATACCTGTGTTTAATAGCACAGAGCATGGACATGCCATACTTAAGGTAAAAGAATCTCATTTTAATCAATAAAAACATTTTTTGCTTTATTTTTGTTAGGCTAAAAGAGAATAATTACATTCCTAACCTATCTCTTACCACAACTGCAAATTTTGTCAGGGCCTGAATCATTTTCGCTGTGATAAAACCTTGTGCGATGTCACCCTGGTGCCTGGTGATAGCACTGAAACCTTTCCAGTCCACAGAGTGATCATGGCTTCGGCCAGTGACTACTTCAAGGCTATGTTTACAGGTAAATCCTGAGTATGAAAACTTTACCAAAGCTGGACGTTACCAGTCTTCATATACAGCAAATGGCTCAGATTTGTAGTATTCTAATACAAACACTCTCTTTCAGCTGGTATGAAAGAACAGGAACTAGCTAAAATTAAGTTGCATGGCGTGAGCACTATAGGCCTGAAGAAGATTATTGAGTTTATTTACACCTCTAAGCTAAATCTGAACTTAAACACCCTTCAGGACACTCTGGAGGCTGCTAGTTTCCTCCAGGTTCTTCCAGTTCTCAGATTCTGCAATCAGTTACTTTGCAGTGAGGTATGTGGACCTTATGCGATGCTTCGAACCACCGGGTTTTTTTTGTTACCTAGCCAACATTCTTTGGTCTGGTGGACCTACTATCTGATTGGGTTTTTAATTAACACAGTTTTCTTAATTTATGAAAAACACTTTAATAGCATAAACCTTAAAAATCTGGACCCACAGACCCAAACACCACAAAAGGTTTAATAATGTTAAAATTGCTGAATTAAAAATTTCAGGTAAATTTTGCATTGTTTTAAAGAAGCTTTTTGTTTCTTTATCCAACAGGTCACTATAAAAAACTGCACAGAAGTTGAGCGCATTGCTAATGATCTTCTCCTAAAGGATGTCCAGACACATTTATACAACTTTGTTTGTGAAAACTTTTCAGCTCTAGTGCATAGTGAGCGTTTCTTGGAGCTTTCTTCAGACAGCATAGCACATGCCTTATCAAG
This sequence comes from Sisor rabdophorus, assembly GCA_026260075.1. Taxonomy (NCBI): domain Eukaryota; kingdom Metazoa; phylum Chordata; class Actinopteri; order Siluriformes; family Sisoridae; genus Sisor; species Sisor rabdophorus. Next base: position 12,246,833 of record JAOTQW010000038.1, on the reverse strand, counting down.
CGATTCACTCAGAGGATTTTCAGAGATGGAGCTTTATCGCACTGCACGTGCTTGGCTGGCCAATAAAGCCAGCGAGCACCGATCTGCAGCCTATTCCTTGATGCGCCACATTCGTTTTCCTCTGATGAGTCCTGCAGAACTCCTGCAGATATCTCAGGAGGACCAGATTGGTGAGGCTAATGAAGAAGAAAAGCGAGGCAATGAGCCATTTATGCGCTCTGACACTGCTTGTGTGAACCTATTGTTGGAGGCTAGCAACTACCAGATGCTGCCGTTTCTTCAGCCATTACTTCAGACTGAAAGGACTCGCATTCGTTCAGACACAACACACCTTCTTGTTCTGGGTGGGGTAATGAGGCAACAGCTGGTGGTGAGCAGAGAACTTAGGCTGTATGATGTAGAAGAAGGAGGCATCTGGAGAGCCCTCCAGCCCATGGAAGTGCCTCGCTACCAACATGGAGTGGCTCTTTTAGGGGGCTTTCTTTATATTGTGGGAGGGCAAAGCACCTATGACACAAAGGGTAAGACAGCAGTTGACAGTGCGTACAGATATGATCCTTGTTTTGACCGCTGGCTGCAGGTGGCCTCCTTAAATGAGAAGCGGACATTCTTCCATCTGAGTGCTCTGAAGGGAAAGCTCTACGCTGCTGGGGGAAGAAACGCAACTGGAGAGATTGGTACGCTTTAAAGAACTAGATGAGATAGTTTCCTAGAACTGATTTACAGCGGGTAGCTTGAGTACATGATTTAAAATGCTACTGAAAATGTATAACCGCATAACCATACCAAATTGACATGTATTCTAAAGTAATAGGAGCTCTGTAATCTAACCTAAAGAACTTAAACCTGTTCAAATTGCAAATCCATGTCCCTAAAAATTACCAAGGTTAGTTAGTACACCTTATGCCTTAACTTAAAATAAACAGAAACATGGACAGTGCCCCAGGCATATCATCACTTGACAGAAAGCTGTTATAGCAACTAAAAGGCTATCAAAGCATACAATGTCCACATACAGTTTTCCACATACTTTTAGCCTTACTTTTACTAAAAGTTGCAACTGTAAGGAGTTAAATCTTTACTCAACCCTTAAACCTAAATCAGCTTCATACTATTATGCTTTTTTTTTAAAAGCCTACTTTGCCTTTCTTTACTTGTCTATTAAAATGTTTTGAAAAATAGTAATAATGCTTTTTATTTCTATACAAATCTTTCCCACAGGCACAGTAGAGTGTTATAACCTAAGCAAAAATGAGTGGACCTTTGTTGCTCCCATGGATAAGCCTCATTATGGCCATGCTGGTACTGTACATGGTGAACTAATGTATGTGTCAGGTGAGTACCTAAAGATTAGTTATAAGGCACCTGGTGAAACGACCTTTAGACCTCCATCCAGTGGGGGAAAGTTAAGAGGAGTTCATTATCAATAACAGACACTAACATTTAAATATGATGTTCACAGGATCCATTTAAATTTGTTCACACTATCTCTAGTTAGATTGGTTTAAACCAATTTAAACAAATCTGTACCCTAAATCGGAATATTGTAAACCTTTCATTTCACATGAATATATTGAGTTTCGTTTTCTTTTACTGGATACTGGCCTGTGGGTTTTCAATCTAGCCTGTTAGCCTGAGTTGGTGGGGGGTTTTGGTAGCTAAGTGAGATCATTTTGTTTGCACTTTAGACCACATCCTTTCCGCTGACAGTCATTGCAAACTTGAGGCTCCAAACAACCTCAACCTCAAAAGATTGAGAAGTCAAATATTACATATATTTATTTTGCTTTATCAGGGGGAATAACAAGAGATGCTTTCCAGAAAGAGTTTTCTTCTTATGATCCAGACACAGACTCATGGAGTCGACGTGCAGACATGATGGAGCTCCGTGGACTCCACTGCATGTGCACCATAGAAGACCGACTCTATGTTATAGGTGGAAACCACTTCCGTGGAGCAAACGACTATGACGATGTCCTCAGTTGTGAATACTACACTCCTGCAAATGACCAATGGACAGTGGTGGCTCCGATGCCCCGCGGTCAAAGTGATGTCGGCGTAGCCGTGTACAAAGACAAAATTTACGTGGTAGGAGGCTACTCTTGGAACAGTCGATGTATGGTCGACGTTGTGCAATGTTATGATCCTAAGAAGGATGAGTGGGAGAGGGTCTTTAACTTGCTGGAGCCCTTAGGAGGTATACGTGCCTGCACCATGACTGTACATCGTCCAAGAGGGTCTGTAGATGAAGCGCAGCTACAGGAGTGTCCCCTTCAAACAACTAAGAGATAAAGAACACAGGACTGTTATTTGAAAGTATTTTAAAGGAAAGAAATAATAAAATAAACAGCTCAATCTATTATCCATCTTTTTTTTAATGCTTATCCTTCACTGGGCTGCAAGGACACTTTGGATGGGGGAAAAACACTCCAGAAACTAACATACCTATTGAGGAATGGGAAGGAAATGACAGTGCTCTGAAAAAACCCAGAACCTATTCATAAAAAATGGTGAAATAAGGCAGCACCTGTCACCGAAGCACGATACACAAGTTGCACAATCAGACCTGGTAACAAGCAGGCACATGTATTCTATTAAAATGCCACACTGAATGCATTCATCATAAATGCATTCTGCTTTAATTTTAATCTTTAAGTGAGTATATACGTTAATTTTAATTGGGTTGGGATGCCAATGGAAAAACATTACAAAAAGGCTGTCATGTTTTTAAAGTCTTTAGGCACCACTGGTTTGGATAGTTTAAGTGCGGTCGTGCAGAGCAGTCACATTCTTTCCCTGCATGCATTTTGCAACCCTTTAATATATCTTCGTGTTGTTTTATAAAAAAATAATATTTCTGTAAAATGACAATTTTGGTATGTCAATGGACATTTGGAAGCTTCCTGATAGCCACACACTGTAGTCAATTTTAGTCAGCTGCAGAAGATTAACACAAAAAAAAAACACTGATTGACACTGGCCAAAGTGCTGGTCAGAACACCCTAGAAAGTCATCAGCTACATGCCAGCTTGTTTTAGTGATGCGGAAATGTGCAATCATACTTATAAAAACTGTAAAGTTGAAAACATTTTAAATAAATCTTGACTATTACAAACATGGAAAATATTTTATTTACTATTACTTTATATTATTAATTTATATTTTTCGCTTAGATCTACTACGGGTCAATTTACCTTGTTTTTGCAAATAATAGAGCTGTGTCATACAAAACTGTATTTATTTTATGCATCACATATACTAAGAGGGATATGTGGAACCTGAAGCTACAGACAATTTATAAATAACAGTAAACCTACAGAACATCCGTGAACCGAGCAGAAATTAACCCCTGACCTTAAAGGTGCAAAGGAGATTTTTTTGAGCATCTATTTATTTATTATTTATTCATTTTTATGGCCATACCAGCATCGAGGCTATTTTTATGGTCGAATACACACTTCTCTCTCATTTACCTGACATGCATGTATTTGGACTGTCGGAGGAAACCCACACAAACCGGGGGAGAACATGCAAACCGGGGCCTTTCTGTGTGAAGAACCTAGGACCACTAAGCCACCATGTTGCCCTATTTTGAGAAAACTGGGTGTGAGCTGAGATTATACTCTATGTGGGATACTAGCATCATGATATTGGTAGAAATTGTTTTTATTAATCCAGCACTGTTCCAGACATGCGCAATATCTATGTCAAAATGTTTTAAAACTATATCACTACTTTGTGGGGTTTTCCCTTCCATTTGTCATACTGCATTTAAAATAGACAAGTGGGGAAGTGGTAGCATAGTGGCTGAGTTGTTAGATCTTAGTTTGATTCTACGCACCACCCAGTGACCATGAGCAAGGGCTTTAACCCAATTGTTTAATAAATAAATGTAAGATGCTCCGGATAAGGGCGTCTGCCAAAAGCCATAAATGTAAATGATAGATGCTTTAAACAGATTTGAAAAGAGAAATGCAGACTTTGCTGTTAAGACCTTGCAGACTGCTTCTCCCAGGATTCTAATCATTAAAATGGCATTGGATTTGTCCTTGGACAAGTGCTTAAAAACAAACCTCCTTTCCCATGTCTTTGTAAAACCCCAGAAATAGTTTTCCATCTCAGCAGTCCTTTCCTGTTCTTCTTGTCTCTGGAATATTTAAGGCAGCAAAATCTGTAGTGATGTCTTCTCCCGAAGAGGTGTGTGTAGTAACAGGAGCATGTGGTTTTCTTGGGGGAAAATTAGTCAAGCTACTACTGGAAGAGGAGAATCTGGCTGAGATTCGACTCTTGGACAGATGTATTCAACCTGAACTTATTCAGTCACTAGAAGGTAAATTCTTTATTGCTGTGTGGTTTTTTTACATTCTAAGTAGTCAGTTGACACCAGACAATTACATCCATATGTGTTTTTTAACATCCAAATCCAGATGCATCTCTTATAAAAACATCTACATTTCAACATATGCTTTTTTAAGTTTGTAGCCTGTGGCTCTGGGTGAATATAAACTGATGAGAGAGATCAGACTGTGAGACTAGAGAAGTCTGTGGTGCAGGCTGTGTATAAGTTCTTCCAAAGTGTTATCCGAAGTGGTTGAGTTTTTGGTTGTGGTACAAAGGTATCCGCAAACATTTGCCCTTATAGAATATGGTAGCTTATAAAGTATTTAATTTTCTAAGATAAATGGCATTCAATGTATTAATTTTTTTGGCTTTGCACAACATTTAATAACAATTTGTAACATGTCTAAATGGTTGTGCTTGTGGTTTGTAGATTGCCGAGGGGAAACAAAACTAATTACATTTGATGGTGACATTAGGGACACTGAGCTACTGAGGAAAGTGTGTAAAGGAGCATCTATCGTTTTCCACACTGCCTCTCTCATTGATGTCACTGGAGCAATTAACTACAATGAGTTGTATGGGGTAAATGTAAAAGGTAAGGATTTACTTGTTGAACTGCCATGTGGTTTTCAAGCCTGCATAGATTTATGTTTTTTGTTAGTTTTATGAAATAATATTAATAA